>JAAGKR010001359.1:0-85000 GCA_011419295.1 Clarias macrocephalus
TAAAACTAATTTCAGAAGGGTGAAATTATATATATATATATATATATATATTTTTTTTTTTTTTTGCCAGTTTATATTCTATAGTTACAAATTGGACAAATTTATGGCAGATTCTCCTCAAAAATGTAACTTTAAACACCTGTAGAATCATTATGATAAAGTTTTTACTTAGGATTTTGTAAAGAATACGCCGTATTTTGTTTATGACATAAGCTATATATTTTTTTGGTTTTTCAACTACAGCGTACGGCTATGTAGAAATGTTCACACGACTTTGGTTAACAGTTTGCGATTCTATGCCACCTATGGAAACGCATACATGGACTATTTAGTAGCCAGAGACAGCAGGATGTGTGCTGGTCTGATTTGTGTGGGCAAGCGGATGAGAAAAACATATGGACTGCTCAAGTTTCACAGCCATAAACAGGAAACACATTCCTCCCCCAGCTTGTAAGACACAGTGATTCACTGAAACTGCTCCTTTTTATGAAACCCAGCATGCAATGCTTATATAGTACAAAGATTTAATAACCGGCCATTATGAATACATACCCATGGGACAGTTTTTATTCTGGTCCATAGCCTTCTTATTGGCAAACAGTGCTTGTAAGTGTCTAAAGTACATTTATAAGTGACCTTTTTTTAGTCATACTCGACACAACTTTTACAAGCTTGAAAACAAGGCAAAACATTAGGGCAAATAAAATGCTTTTAACGGACTGTGAGAGAGTCTCAGACTACGTCGTATTAATAACAGTATATTGAGATTGTATAATATAGTTAGTTCTGTACAATTATTACTCAGCTTTGCGTTAATAGGAGAAGCCTTTATAGAAATAAATATTATGATCGTTTGATTCAAAGTAAATAATGTGCCATAGAAAGTGATTTATACCACAGATATCTGTAACCTACTGCATGAAGCCGTTAAAATCCTGACAAGTTTTTTTTATTCTTCGTGTTATCTTGGGGGATCACATTAATTATCTTGTGGTTACAAGTTATTATCTTGTCTGCAAAAGTTTTTTTTTTATCTTGTTTTCTTGTTTAAGTTCTTAATTTTTAGGAACATATTATTATCTTGTATTATCTTATATTATCTTGTTGGAACAGGTTTTTCTTGTTTTGTGCACACATGGCATTTATCTTGTTTTCACAAGTACGGACAACTTATTATCTCGTGCGTACAAGTTATTTACCTGCATAAGTTTAAAAGCATGCTAATCTTTCGCATAAAACTGTGGGTTATTGGCATTTACATGGACACTTTGATGTTTTATTGCTTCATTCATTGTTTAACGGTTATTTTCTTTCTGGTTAGAAGGTGAGCTATATGCACACAAGATAGTAACTTATTCAGACAAGATAAATATTTGTTCCCACAAGATAAATCGCTTGTTCCCACAAGATAAATAACTTTTGAACAAAAAATAAATAACCTCTTCCCACACGATAAATGAGTTGTTTCCACAAGATAATATCGACAAGATAAATAAATAAATAAATAAATCACACCTTTTGAGGCTCTTTAGTGACCAGCTTTGTGATAAAATTCCTGATTTTGTATACAGTGATATATTAATGAATGTTCTTTATTCATCTAGCTTCATATCTAATCATCCACTCACACTACTCCTGAAGGGTCCTAGTCCTGATGCACACTTCTGATTTTAAATCGAACCCATATGGCATCAATAATTCATCCTACAGAAAGTATCCATTCTGTCGAAGCCATCATCACTCTGGGCACGTCACAAAAGCAGGCCTGCGATAACAGCTGAGTGTTTAATACCAGCAAGCATTTAAAAATATTGCTCCAAGAGAAAGTGAGTCGATGATGGATTGAATTTAGAAATTGATCTGTTGCTTGAATACGTGGGACTTTTCAGTTAGGTATCATCACGGATCTTTCATGGATCTAATCAATGGATTAATCCAAACAGATGTATTAATTCATCCCTTTTAAAGGTTCACAGATTTATAGACAGTATTGGGATAATTTTTTTTTTAATGTTACAGAGCCACCTAGTGTACAAAACAAGGCTGTTACCTAAAAATCTTCTCATATCATGCATACATTCGTGTCATGACAATAAAACAAGCTATAAAAGACCATCAGAAATGCAAGTCTGTAAAAGACAATGGTTTTGGACGAACTAATACAATATACTGACAAAATTTGACAATTGACAAGTTGAAGCGTGGCAACAATAGAAACTATATACTTTAAGATGTGAATAATTGATAGCTGTATCAATACTGAGCACAGATGGAGCATCCCAAGTGCCGCATCACTTAGCACTACTGTCATTAACGTGGAAATAATATGAGCTGCTTATTGGCAGGAGTCCACAGGGAATGCAAGATTGGATTTAGAAAGGGTATAGTGCACTGAATTTAATATTATATTAAATAATATTATAAGGTTCCTGGATGGATGGATGGATGGATGGACGGACGGATGGACACAGATGTTTATGTGTCCATCCGTCCTTATAGTTCAACTAGGGACCATGGAGGCCAACGGTGACCATTATATTTATTCCCATCTTTACGACCATTCACAAACTAGGGGCAATTTGGGAATGTCAGTTAGTAAAATCCGCATGTCTTTGGACTGTGGGAGGAAACCGGAGAACCCGGAGGAAACCCACCAAGCACGGGAAGAACATACAAAGAACCAAAGCGTGAATAGTTCTAATTGTAATAGTAGCCACCTATTTTGCACACATTTGCCTTCATGAAAGTTGTCGTTTCCTTCATTAGAATCTCCAATTCCAATAATTTTCCTACACCATACCACTGGGTGCAAAAGTCTGCACACCCTTAGGAAATGAAAATCTAACATTTAGTAAGTTGTCAATCTACTTATTTCTATCGATTTTCCCAATCTAGACTTCTAAATTTACACTTTTGCACTAATCAGTATATACATATTTGCTTCAAGATTGGAATTGTTTTCTTGTTGCACATACTGCAGATTAATTTTTTTATATTGTTTTTGTAGGTATAATTTAATATAGAGATTAAATCACCAAAAACCAAACATTGGCATTCAACAGTACACAGTTTTCGGTTGATTTTGCCTCAAGTTTGATTAAAGATTGTCACATTTGTTGTAAAACATTTAAACATAATACTTACAATTAGTATTGCAATTCTCATGAATGGAATTTAAAATGACATTGCAAAAATAACTTGTGCTCGACTGTGTCATGACGCTTAGAGAGAAGAAGAAAAATGGATGTTGTGATGTACTGCTTCCTATATACAGTACAGGGTGATTCACTTGAAAGAGGCCGCAAATATTCTGTAATAACGCTCATTAGGACAAAGCAATCTAAATGAAACAATGTACAATGTGCTCCTCGGTATATGGAGCTTCAAACAGGCCGGGATGTTCCTGAGGTGGACCGATAAGCTAGGCGCCAGGCGTTTAACACCATGCGCATTTAATCACTCACATCATGTCAGGATGGTGGTGTACAGTAACAAGCAGCACTTCTTAATAGTGCAAATTCATTTAAGCGATGTCAGAGCGAATTAGTAAAGAAATATGATGGGTGAAATCTTTTTCTGTCACTGGTTCTGGTGAAAAACGTGAAGCGCCGCGTCATCATGGCGAGAATTATTACAGGACATTTGGGGCCTCTTTCGAATGAATCACCCTGTAGTTAATTACTGCTTCATGGTAATGCACATCACCACCATTCCATCTTCAGAGATTGAAATACTGATCTGTCTCGCATCTACATGTTTAAACCAGAGTAGATCAAGGATCCATCAATAATATGAGGCTAATTGGTCAAATCGATGCTGTGGCAGACCTCAAACAGACCCAGCATGAATTTCTGGGAACCACTAAGCAATCAGGAACAGGGTATGAATAACCCTGTTAACGAATTAATAGTGCAAAAAAAACAACATAAAATGGTACACAGGAAGTCCACTTGTAAAATCATTTCAAATAAGAGTGTATACTGTATACTTGTGGACTCGTTATTTACAAAGGAAAAAAAGTAATGCTTGTTTGATTAAATAACACAATGATAAAATCCATGCCTGATAAAGTGCCTATAAAAGCAAGAAAAACTGGCCAAACCTCATAACTTTCAGTGCACTCGCACTGATGACCTTGATTATCTGTAACACTTACTGTATGTACACTCATGTAAAGTACGCACTACACACTATTAGACCTACCCTTGTTTGATAAAGAAGTTCTTTCAAAGGCAGCCCACTTATCATAAGAACACAAGCTCAAATAAGAACCTGCTCTCGAACCGCTCCGAAATTTTGGACTTGCTTTGCGGTTCAGTTTAGCAGGTTCACATACAGTATTCAACCCCCCACTGGTGTGACCCAGTATTTAATAAGTTTGTTTGGTAGCTTCTGGCTTTATGTCTGTAATTCGAGGAAAACATTCTTGTTTTTCAAACGTTCCTCTTCTTCTACTGCGGCGTGAGCTTCTTGCAGATCTCGGAGAATCTTCAAAAAGCTGGTTATACTGTCAACCTTCTTCCGACCTAAATGGCAGTGATGAAACAGTGAAAAAATCATGAGGAAAGTATCAAAAAGAGTGATAATGTATAAATAAAAGGATAAATACATATTACCTGGTAAAAAAAAAAAACTCGCCATTTCAGAATGGTCAAGCTACAGAAGCGCATTGCATTAAAAAAAAAATCACAGAAATTATCCCATAATTCTAAGTTACTAACTCAGAATTATGACTTAATATCTCTGATTATCTCATAATTATGACTGATTATCTCATAAATGTGACTGATTATCTCATAAATATGACTGATTATCTCATAAATATGACTGATTATCTCATAATTATGAGATCTCATAGATCTCATAATTATGACTGATTATCTCATAAATATGACTGGTTATCTCATAATTATGAGATCCTGATCTCATAATTATGACTGATTATCTCATAAATATGACTGATTATCTCATAATTATGAGATCCTGATCTCATAATTATGACTGATTATCTCATAATTATGACTTATTATCTCATAATTATGATTGATTATCTAATAATTATACCTTAATATTTCATAATTATGACTTACTATCTCATAACTATGACTTACCAACTCTTAATTATGAGATAAGGGGGAGCAGTCTGTGGCAGGGGGACATTTTAGCACATGACTTTCGAAACAAAAGTTACTGCATCCTTTTGCTTAAAAGTGCCTCATCATACACCCATGGAGATGTAGCAGCTATTGTATTGTCTAGCTTGATGATTGTACATTAGTTAAATTTATTATTACTATCCAAATTACTCATTAATATCTCCCAGCGTCTCAATCCAGGACCGAAATAAACGTGAATTAAATTCGGCAATATTTGCTCTATTGTCCCCGTCTTGTCCCAATGACCTAATATTGTCATAATCATGATCTTATAATTATGAAATAATAAGTAATAATTATGAGTTAGTAAGTCATAATTATTATTGAAGGGTTTTTAACCTAATTCCAGCTATCTTAAATCTCCTTAGTTTTTTTTTTCTTTTAGTTGACATTATAAATAATGAACACATTTATTTTGGTATTTAACAGTTTTATATCTGTGAACTCTTAAAGCATTTTCACATTACCTTGGTCATCATCGTCTTTGTCATCAGCTTCTTCTTGCTTTATCAGTTCATAATATTTAGTTCTGGAATATATAACAAAGCAACACATGTCAAATTTCATGCTTTTATATTTATGACACGTGAGTCTGGATTAGTGAGTACCTCATGGCGTGTTGGACGCTGCTAAGGTGGCGGTAAATCAGCTGAGCTTCGAGGTCTGGATCGAGCGGGTCGTACCATTCCTGCAGGGTGACGCCATGTCTGGTCTTATCGCAGCCTGGGTCTGAAATAGGAAGATTTAAAATCGAGAGGGTTATTATTATAATACCTATACTGTAAATGGCCAAATGGTAAGGGCATGTGCACAAAGTATTCATCCACGTTTCATTTTTTAAATCCTAGACTTCTTTTGTTTAGTTGAAATTATTAGTCACTGTTGTCCTTTATTTTCAACATTCATAATTGTAAAATGGATATATATTTTCCTTTCATCCAAACAAATATCATCATCAGTTCCTTTTACTTTTGCATTTCATTTTGCACATACTATAGTGCTGTACCATCTGCAGTACCTGTTTTCTCCTTTTGGTGGCAGCAGCTCCATCTGTCAGCTTTGTAGATGCCTGGATGATAACAGCTCATAGTGTTGGTGTTGTGACTGCACGCCTTCCGTAAAGCCGAGAGCCACTGATTCAGTTCATTTACACTCTGAAGAGAGAAATGTCATGTAGAGAGAGAGAGAGAGAGAGAGAGAGAAAGATCTGAGCCTCAGCTATTACAAAACCTGATTTGTGCAATGTCTGTATGAGAATGTTTATTCAATATTTTTACGGATGGTGACTCCAATGTCAGAGTAAGTTAAAGACCAGGGATTTTGCATTATCTGGTTTGACAAGCTGTGATCTTTGAATTCAAGAATGACACAAAAGAGCAGCTGATAAGGCAACAACTGACCTTCGTGGGTTGATTCTTTACTAATGTCAGAGCATTCTAAATCAGATTTTTTATGTCCTCCTATATATACACTGATCAGACATAACATTAAAATCATTCATGTTAAAACCACCTAGGTTTTGGGTTCCTTTAGTTCCACTGGAGCAGCTCTGACCTTCCCATTGGGGCGTGGCCCTGCAGGCTCTCAGACGGTGTGCTGTGGTATTTGGCACTAGGAACGTTAGCAGAAGAAGCTCTGCATACTGTGGATCGTGGCGCGGGACCTCCATAGTTTAGACTTGGCTTTTCTGTGAGATCAGATCAGACGGACTGGACTTTGCTCCTTCCAGGCATGGATGAGCCTTGCGTGCCCATGATCCTGTCACCGATTAGCTGGTACATACACTATATCACCAAAAGTACTGCCTTCACATGCATATGAACTTGAGTAACATCCTATTCTTAATCCATAGAGTTTAATTTGGTGTTGGTTTTGCAGCTATAACAGCTTCAACACTTCTGGGAAGGCTTTCCACAAGGTTTTGAAGTTTGTTTATGGGAATTTTTGACCATTCTGTGAGGTCAGACACTGATGTTGGACGAGAAGGCCTGGCTCGCAGTCTCCGCCCTAATTCATCCCGAAGATGTTCTATCAGGTTGAGATCAGGTCAAGTTCTTCCACACCAAACTCCCTCATCCATGTCTTTATGGACTTTGCTTTGTGCACTGGTGCGCAGCCATGTTGGAACTGGAAGGAGCCGTCCACAAACTGTTCCCACAACAGTTGGGAGCATGAAATTGTCCAAAATATCTTGGTATGCTGAAACATTAAGATTTCCTTTTACTGGAAGTCCAAATCCTTAAAAACAACCCCACTATAATTCCAATATGACTGGCCTGAACAGAGTCCTGACCTCAACCTTTGGGATGAAGTAGAGTGGAGAAACCTTGTGGACAGCCTTCCCGGAAAAGTGGAAGCTGTTACAGCTGCAAAGGGTGGGCCAACATCATATTAATATTAACATATTAACAATTGGATGCTACTCAAGTTCATATGCATGTGAAGGCAGGCAGGCGAATACTTTTGGCAATATAGTGTATTTGGTGATCAATGTACAGTAGTTCTGTTCACACGTCAGTGATTATAACGTTATGGCTGATTTCATGGGCGGCGGGTTAAAATATTCCACACCGTTATGCAACATAAGAATCACCAGCTAGGTGCACATGAGTGGAGAAAAAAATGAATAAATAAATAAAAAAAAACAAATATACACCCTTATAGGATCCAGCCAAATTGTTATATAACCAGATGTGGGAGTTTGGTTATAAAATATTATAAAAAAAAAAAAAAAAACATAATTGTGTGGGACTATACACAAGCTGTGCGTTTGGTTGAGAGAACAAGTTTTATTATGCAAAGTTAAAATCTTTTCCTTTCTTGTGGAGCAACGAAAAAGTATTTGCAAAGACTGCGAGTTTAAATCCCGATGATGCCACAGACATCTGCGACCAGACGGTTCAAGATAACAAGATTGCTTGTGCGCTCTGGGTGAAGAGGTTGACACGCCGTCTCTTCCCTGTCAATCACAGCGGCACTGGCAAATAATGGGTGTCTGAAAGAGGGTGAATTGCAATACTGCAATACCAGGCCTGGGGGAAACACATTTATTCATTCTCTTTGGTAGAAAAAAAGAAAGTATTTGCTGGTTAGGGAACTGGCCAGTGATCAAATTAGGGACAGAAATTATGGAAAAAAGATGATACACAGCAGAAAAGTCAACCACTGGGTTTGTAATCCCTTGTGAACCTCATGTACCTTGCAATCCAGGTAAAGTGTCTCCTGCTGCCCGGAGTCCTCGCTCGAAATGATCTGCATGACGTTGGCACTGCCGAAGCACTTCTCCTCGACCTTCTCCACCGCACGGATCTTGGGCAGGCAGATGAACGAGCTCTTCTGCGTCGTAAAAAAACGAAAACAGTTAAGCGAGTTCTGGACGGATGATCCGGAGAAGTTAATGCAGTGTCACTCACCTTGGAATGCTGAGTCCGTGAGTAGGACAGCGTGTCTTTGCTGAGCGTGACGTAATACTTCTTAAAGGGAGAGGTCATGAGGATGCTCTTGTCTTTGGTTTTGTGCAGGAAGAGGAAGCCTTCTTTCTCCATGGAGCCGCACTGGAGGGTCATGCGAGTTCGCAAACCGAGGTCTAGCGGAAAAAAACGTGAATGAAGTACATTCATATATGGAGTCGAACATAAGGTGCTCCATCTACGGTCATGTAATAGGATACGACTGGCTGCCGGCTGGCTGCTTTCTGTCGGGGGAAACGTTTATTTACAGTAATCTCCAGTAAACAGTCAGAGGTTGTTCCTTTAGGTTCTCCACCACATGAAAGTCTTCAGGACAGAAGCGTTTTTGTTTTTCAGTAACGTGACAAACTTCATGCTTTTTTAATGCTAATTCGGCAACGCCTGAACAACTATCCACTCCAAAATCTCAATAGTTTTTTCTGACTGCTCAGGCATTTCCAGCGTGATCAAATATGACAAGTTGGAATGAGCATGTTAGGGAAATAAATTAAAATCCATTAAATCCGTTCACCTTCCGAGTCGTGGCAGCTGACCAGGCGCGTGATGAAGTCTTTGAGCTGGGCGATGCCTTGCTGGATGGCAGGCTGCAGTGGCACCATCCAGGGTTCCTTAGAGCAACACACCAGCGTGTCCAGGTTGCCGATGGTCTGAACAGCCTGGAAAGCCGGATCGCTCGCGTTAGCTAAGGTTAAAATGTGTCAAGTCTCAAGATCAATTGTTTTCAGAAAACAATTAACGACCTGCTTTGCTGTCTCACCCAAATGCATGACTACAGTATGTAACACTAATTAAATAAACTGCAATGTCTAACAAAAATTGGCAGTTTTTTTTTTTTTTTTTTGCAAATCAGGTCGCCTTTACAGCTCTTGTCAGATGAAATGTGAAATTTCTGATTCTGAAGCTGAAGTTACTTTCGCCAGGAGGAGGAGAGTGCGGCTGGTGCGGGCATCGGCGTGCTTCTCCCTCAGGTGGAAGAGCTTGGGCGACATGATGGCAGGAGAAATGAAGCGCAGACACAGGAAGCTTGTCACAGCAATGAACTTCACTTTCTATAACAGAGAGTGACATAGTTAGGAAGCAGCAACGTTCTTACCAATTCAGGGCAATTGTTATGCGAGGGGTGTTCAAGTCAAATTGGGATTTTTTTTTCCCCCCGATTTTCTCCCTAATTTAGTCGTGTCCAATTCCTCTCCGCCACTAGGGGGCTCCCACATTAAGTTACTACTACCACTCAGTCGGGAGAGCCGAAGACTATCACGTGTTTCCTCCGAACCACGTGACGCCAGCCGACGGCATCTTTTTCGATCCACTCGCTCACGCACCGTTGGGGGCGGAGCAACACAGCGCTATCCGCTCCTTCCGCTTGTGTGAGCTCACAGATGCCCCTGATTGGCTGTAGAGCCGTGATTAATGTGGGAGCACTAAGTACCTCTCATCCCTCCCCTCTGAGAGAGCTCGGCCAATCAGCTCTCTCTAGACCTCCGGCTGCGAGAGGTTACAGCATCACCCGGGAATCGAACTCACGTTAATAACCCAAACCTGTTTAAATGGCTTTGAGCTCGGTCAGGACTCTACGGGGGATGTAGCAATAACTCTCAGCCGAGTTCCTGTAATGTTCAAGTGGTGTTGGTGAATATGATTGCGTGTACAGTTCACACGGACAAATGCGTCTTTTCAGCCACTTGGCGACATCTTTAAAACGTTTGCACCATTCAAATGTTTTACTGCGGCTAAGAGTCTCATCACCGTACTGTGCTTGAAGTCTTCTATAAATGTCAATCGCTTTTTACGCCTTCGTTCACAAGGAGTCCCGCTTAGAATTGAACCCCCCTTGTAAAAAGAACGAATCGCTTTGGCATACCACCTTGATGTTAAAAGTTTTCTTTAAACGGCAGGAAACATCGTGTTTCTTACTTAACGCTCCCAAGTCTTTACGGATTAGAGTACTCCATATATTTCAGCCAGGCTTGATGACATTTATTTGAAACGATAAAAGGTTATTTCCTCATTCATAAAATGAAGCATAAATCATATTTTAAGCACATTTTGAGCACTTCTTCCAGCTTTCGCAGTAGGTTGAGCCACTAAATCACAGACACCCAGGCTTTAAAATGCTGGAATAAAGCGAACACGCACTATCCGTACCGCTCAGAGAGTAAATGGATCCAAATGCCTCTGCCGTCTCATCCACTCACTCACTCACTCATCGTCTACGCCACCCTGTCTTCGCCGGGGACCCGGAGCCTATCCCAGAAGACTTGGGGCATGAGGCAGGGTACACCATGTACTACAGGCAATTTGGGAACACCGGTTAGTCTAAACTGCATGTCTTTGGACTGTGGGAGGAAACCGGAGTACCCAGAGGAAACCAAACCAGCATGCAAACTCCATGCACACGGACCCAAAGGTCAGAATTGAACCCGGATGCTGACTCAAAATCAAAAGCAAGTATGATGCTGATTTCCTGAGTGGAGCTTTACCCTGTATTCTGGGTCTGGGAAACGAGCTTGGACTCGCTGGTAGAGCTGCTGGAAGGCCTGGCAGAGGAGCAGCGGGCAGTAGGAGGAAGACTGCAAGATGGCGGTCATGAGCTCGGACAGGTACGACTGGAGCAGGCTGGAGCTCTGCTGGATCACGTCGGTTTCCGTCTGCAGCCGATGCAGTCCCGTGCACCTTTAAGCGCAAAGCAAATAAAGCTGTAGCAAAGAAATCTTAACCAGCTCTTATCGGCAATGGGATGTTTAATAGGGTTATGAACAATTTTAATTGTTTTGAATTTATTGTTAACTAGGTTTATATTTACAAAAAAAAAAATCTCTCATTTTTATGTTTTATTGAGCCTTAGGTTGTATTCAGGGTCTAAAACTACAGTATGTTAGTACAGTATGCCTATAGGGAACGTTATGTGTATTCAGTGGTTGTTTATGCACCCACACACTCTTATAGTGTCTTAAAAACTCTATCAGAGATACAGTAGAAATTGCTGACTGTTGATTTTTTTCCCAAGCAATGCAGTGTAATGTGATATGCAATGTAAAAAAAAAATGCAGTGACAGTTCATTTAAAGGGTAACAAAGGAAAAGACGATGATGCGAACGTGTCTCTCACAGCGGGTTTAAACAAGCCTTTACTGACCGTCTCGCTGTTTCGTATTTGGTCCATCAGGGGAATTTGTCGGGCAATGAAGCAGTAAAACACTGTGGCAAGTTTTGCGCCCAGCTTTAATCAGACAGACTAGCGAAGCCACTTGTAGCTGCACTCAACCTCAAGTGAGCCCAGGGGTGGATCTTCACAGGGTATTAGACACACCAAAGAAGGCTAAGAGAAAAGAGCAGTGTTCGCTTCAAGAGAGTTTTTAATCATCTACCGCAGTGGTTCCTAACCCTGGACCTGGAGAACCTCGTGCCCAGCACATTTTAGTGTTATTTTTTTTCCAACTCCCAGCACACCTCGACCTTCAACTGATCAGCTAAGTAAAAGACTTTTCTGAATAGAAATGAGTCGTGGCGAGCCAGAAATACATTCATACAGTATGGGCAGAACAAGGGCTCCTCCATAAACAGGGAACCACTGATCCAGAAAAAAAAAAAAAAAAAACGTTTCTGGCCATAACTCTAAGTTTGTCCATTAAAGTGGTGCTTAGATTTGATGAAATGAAATTATTCATTAAAATAAAGTCATCCATATGCATTAGTGATTAGTGCTCACTCAGCTCATCGTTTTTCTTTGTAGGGAAGGTGCATCATCACTTTAAAGGTCCCATAAATTAGCAATTTTTATACCTTGCACTCATTCTGTTTCACTTACAGTACATGCTGTTTCAGTATTTATGTAAATGAGCCACTGCTGAGTCACAGCGTGTCAGGGTTTCTCTTATATGAGGTCACATTAGGGGGGGGGGGGGGGAATCTAATTGGCTGGTTTTAGCCATGGATAATATAAAAAAACGGGGGAAAAATTTTCTAATGGTTTTGTTTATAATGTACATTCACACTTGAGATGTATCTGAATGTAAATTTTGCATAATAGGTCCACTTTATTAACTAAATGCTTATGACTATAAGAATACATAAATAATTTTAAAAAAAATCAACAATTACATGCATGAACCATGGGCTTGGCCATGGGGGTGACCACATGTGGCAGTCCCGAGCTGGATCAAGTGCTTTTTTACAGGCTGACGACTATCAAGGGCTTGAAACCGTTTTGTTAAATTAAATCAAATGAGCAAGTGTTGGTTTTGGTCTTCAAGGAAAGTGCTTAAACCTCTGCAAGCTCTGTTCCCCTCAAGTTTCCCTGTGTAAACACTGACATAACGTTTTGGCCGTACGAGAAGACACCGTTGCCAGAACTTTCTGTGGTTCTTCATTGCTCGGCTCATTTTTTTCTTACCCAGCTTCTTTCAGTTCCACCTTGTTAGGATCCAGCTCCACGTACTTCTTCTCCTCAAAAATGCGATTGATGATGGGACCCAGAAGCCTGTGGAGATACTGCATCCCGGCCACCTTGCAGCATGGAACAACATGGGAGTGTTTATTAAAAAACAAACTCGAATCTTTTTTTTTTTTGAGGGGAGGGATATGATTCAATTACCTTTAGAAAGGATTCCATGGACTTGGAAGCTAAGGAGTTGCTCCTGAATAAGGTGTTGGGTTCGGCTGAGGAACATCAGAAACAGCGGGCGTGTTACTGAAACGTGGTGTTAATCAGGATAAGATTTCTTATATACTACTGTACGTACTGTTCTTTTCCAGCTCTAGTTTGAAAAGCACATCCAGGAACTCCTTGATGAGTCCCTGACCCAGGAAGAGCTTCACCAGGTTGGTGGCTACTTCCTGTCTGTTCTCGGACGTCGTCGTCTCATCGATGAGCAGGATCAGGTCGGGCCAGTTGTGCTACAGTATAATGTACACCATTCTCTCATGTTAGGGCTTTCAGTGAGATACGGTGGACGTAGAGATGAAGAAAAGAACGAAGCCGGACTGCTCTGCGGCTTATAGTGTCTTTACATGTTGTATGTTTTGCATGTTGTTTAATACTTTTTTCAGGACACAGACGGTCTAAGCGATGTCCCATTCATACTGATCCAGACAAAAGCTCATCAAGTACAATATGTATAACAATAACCCCTTATGAAAGCAGAATAAGCTGCTCCGAGCGGGTTTCCCTTTAAAGCGAATTGGTTATGCCATCCCCATTGTCGTCATCAGACAAAGTCATTTTTTTTCTTCTAAAATTAGAATAACAGAAATAAGAGCCACTTTGTAAAGTCATATACTGTATGTGGTAATGACTCAGACTCACGTTGAGGTGAGTCTCGACGGACCGGCCCAGTAATTCTGTGAGTGGCTGGTAATGGCTAGACGGCAGGACCGTCTCATGTCTGAGCCGAAGCTGCAGCCGCACGGAGCCCAGAGTACCTCTTAGGGAGAAATTGACAGAGAGAGAGAGAGAGAGAGAGAGAGAGAGAGAGAGAGAGATGTGTATTGAGGAACAGCTCTGCCTTCACCACAAACCTCAATGATATTTAACCTTCTATAGAAGTCAAGAGGTTTTACTACATTCTGAAAAATAAGTGTAAGAAACGCACTCACTCATACGCTCGTGTAATACCGCGATTTGTCTTGCTTTTAGCTTACGGAAAAAGAAAAAAAAAAAGATGAAAAAACACACACACACACAAGCTCTGACTCACTCCACTTAAATGGTTCCAGGAAATATGGCCAGAAGGACAGACAAACAATAATAAAAGAAAATGACTCTATTACTGTGAATAAAACGGCCCATAAAAGAGACTGCTTAAACAGCGTGTGGGTAGATGGAGGTGTAGAAAGCTGGCGTGAAGAAATCGACTGAAAACGAGCACAGGGAAGGAAAAAGAGTGTCACGGTCTGGAGGCGGCAGCTGCCGAAGGTCAGAGGAGCATCCGATCTGTCAGAGCTCGAAAACAAATCAAAGTGTTCTTGCACCCTGTTTGATCTGTTTGAAACGTTTAATGAAACAAGAACTACAGTATATGAGCTTCAGCAAACTAGAAGTGTGATTTGAAATGATTTGCTTTTTGTTGCTAATATTATATTTTGAAAATGATCTGATTTTGAAAAAATACAAGTTTTAATACAGGACTAGTAATTAAAAAAAAAAAAAAAAATTCCATTTCATCCCATCCCGCTGTGCCGTTTTGTTTAATTTCTTTCTTTCCAGAAAGAACATGCTGCAATGCCGAGCCTGTACGACAAAATACCAGCCATTATTTTGATTCGCATCTGTTTTTTTTTTTCTTCCTTCTTCTCCGGCATGATATTTTCCCCGGCGCCTACTCGCAGCACACCCTCGCTCAGCTCCACTCCATCACTTGCACTCCATGATCTCAATGCCAAAGAGGACTATCACTTACGGGAGAGTGGGAGTTTTCAAGACAAATGAGCGTGTGCCAAGCACCGCCATCGGCAGCCAGTCACCGAACAGCAGGCAGCAGATGGAGAGGCGTTTAAAAAAAAAAAAAATAGAACAATCAGGAGGAAGATGAGAAAAATTTTAGATAAAGAAAAAAAATTATTATAATAATAATAACGATGGCAGCTTGACTCACTCCAGCATGCATTAAGCAGGAAGAGAAGGATGTAAAGATCATGCTTTGTTTTTTTTTCTTCTTAGACTTGTTTTTCCTTCAAATGATTTCATTAGGATTACATCATCACGCCGGAGAGGGATGTCAATGATTTGTCATACATGCTGCAAAAGAATGGGTTGAAAAGCGATGCAATGGCCTGAATCAGATCTGTGGCACATCTAATTATTTATTTATTTATTTATTGTGTTTGTTTGCTTATTATATATTTGTAGTTCTATTTATTTCACCATACTATTTATTTAATTACTTTCTAATTTATTTCGGAATTATTTAGAGATTTTTTTCTTTTTCTTCTATTTTTTGTTAAAAATAATGGATTATACTGCATATTTATTTGTTTAAGTATTTATCTTTTATTCCTGTTTACTTAAATATTACATTTATCTATCTATCTATCTATCTATCTATCAGATTTTTTTAGTTGCTGAATTATGTAATGATTTATATAAGAAACAGCTAAAACAGAAAATTTCTATTTATTTTACCCTATTATTTATTTATTACTTTCTTATTTATTTTGGTATTATTTTGAGATTTTTTAAAATGCCTATTGTTTGTAAAAATTAATGGATTATACTGTATATTTGTTTGTTTAATTATTTATGATTTATCTTTTATTTCTTTTTATTTAAATATTATTTAAATCTATCTATCTATATTAGTTATATTAGTTATTTATATAATTAAAGCTAAAACATAAAACTGACAGATGCAGAAAATCATAAATATTAAATTTGTTTTCTGATTAATTTACCTATTTACTTATTCGGTAGTTTTCTATGATTTGTAGTAGGCTTTCATACTTACATTTTGATATTTATAATTTTTTTGCCTTAGTACAATATTACTCATAAATCTAACTGTATCTCTTGTACTATTTATTAATTTCAAGTTTGTTTGTTTTTTACTTTTTTGTGCATCATATAATGTCAGGTACTGCTTTAAAAAATGAATCATCATCTTCTGACCACACAGTGAAAAAGTGTGTAAATGCATGAATGAACAGATGGATGGAAAACCCTGTCACACGTGGCACGTGGCATCCTCGTAATCCTCATCTCTTTCTCCCTGTCTCTCTCACAGACACAAACATTCACAGATGCCACGTTTGTCATCACAGTGACCCAATCCCTGTATTCTCATAAGCCCTGAGATCATCTTAGTCTGCTTTATAATCCTCCATGTACTCACTGACTGAAGGAAGTAAATAAGATACAGGCTATTGAATGAAGAAGAAAAAAACATCCGTGTACGTAGATACGTAGTCTGTATTTTGTTTTAGGATGTCCTATCATTCAAGCCGATACAAACTTATGCTAGCTATGTTGTATTACTTGTCATGACTATTGTTTTTCGATTCTTGCACAGCTCAGGCCGCAAGCCTGTCGCTGAATCTCATTCCTCAGATTTCTTTATTCTTTCATTGTATAGACTGTTGGGCGTAGATGGCAGGAATGCAAAGCACTTACTCGTACTGGCTGTGTTTGGGTTTGTCAGGCCCCAGGCGAAACCAGCCCTCTTCTTGCTGCGCTGACTGCAGCCTGTTAATGTTGAACAGGACCTGAGGGAGAGCACGGAACGTGACACATCAAATGACTCGAAAATTAAATGTCAAAGTAAGCCGAGGCGGAGACAATGATCGAGACGTTTATTCGCAGGGTGGGAAATTCGGGTTGACTGAATTGAAATGAGTCCACTGGAAGCTAAGATGTGACCTCACACATGAATGATGAGGTTATGTTCCACACACTTGGAGAACTGGAAAAATTCCAAAGGCAAATACTCTACCACAATCATTAATATATTACTTTTTTAGGAATGCATTGATTAAAATGTAAATATGTAGAAACATACAGTATGATCTCAGTAACAGAGCATCAAATCAGCTCAGATTTGTTCTGGAGTTCCCCCAGGCTCCATCATAAGCCCATTATAATTTACAGGTTTTCTCTTTAATTTCACATCAAACGGCACCCATAGCCCATGTGAATACACTTCCACACTAATAATAAAATCCTTATGACTTTTGCAATTACTACAACACTATAAAATTACAATCAGTAATTCTTAGGAAACAATAAGTTTCCTAAATTGTCCTACATGTATAACATGCAGGTTTTAGAGCCTGAACACAAAGTTTTGCAAATGTATATACAGTACATAGGCAATATTAAAAAAGAGACAATCTATACTAGCTGTAAAATCGGCACATATAGGATTTTCCCCCGATTTTCTCTAATTTAGTCGCATCCAATTCCTCCCCGTCACTAGGGGGCTCCCACATCAAGGCTAGTACTACCACTCAGTCGGGAGAGGCGAAGACTATCATATGTTTCCTCCGAACCAGCATCTTTTCGAACTGCTCGCTCACGCACCGTTGGGGGTGGCGTAATACCCTCAGAGGACAGCGCTATCCGCTCCTTCCGCTTGCATGAGCTCACAGACGCCCCGATTGGCTGTAGAGCCGTGATTAATGTGGGAGCACCAAGTACCTCTCATCCCTCCCCTCTGAGTGAGCTCGGCCAATCAATCCGATTCAACAGCACTTCAACAACAGCCTGAATTGTCTGAAGCAGCTATATTTCTTGAAGTATTAAGAACTGCTAGAAGTATCTGATACACATTGAAAACCTGTACAAGTTGGAAAAATTGTTCTGTCCGCCACTCCAGCCCAGTAGATGGAAGTGTTGCACTAACCGCTCATAAACCCAAAAAGAAGAAGAGGACAAAAAAGCAAAATTCTGCAAAAGCTGTTGTATATTTAGAAGGAAATCATAAATTCTCCAATGGTTAGCATTTGTAAATTTACCTAAAGTATGATTTGATCCTGAATCAAAAACTGGGCCACCGATTTAATGAATCAAACTGACCCACAAAAGATAGATTAACCTGCAGAATTACAGCTCCAGCAAACAAGGGGTAAATTTGGAAAAGACAAACATAACAAGATGACAAACCGAGTATTAGCCGGGGATGGAGACAAGAAATAAAACAAAAAGATAAGCAAGTTGCTCAGTCATGTGATAGTGAAGTAGTGGCTTGTGGATGGGAATTGGCACATAGCCATATTGAAGCGAAAATGATGTGGGGATTTTTTTCTAACCCTTCTGAGAATTTACCTTTCCGAGAAAGTCGTTTCTGCTCACCAGGTCCCAGTCCCACACCTCCACGCTGAGCGGGCTGTCGGCCAGCGTCTCGTCCAGGTCGAACTCGAAACTCTCGTTCCAGCGCGGATAGCAAGACTTCTTCACCACCTACACAGCCACAGTGTTGCGTAAGTCTACAGCAGATAGCAGTGAAGTGGAGATACAGAGCTAAGCTCATCACCATCAGATGCATATTGGCCATCTTTAAAATATAAGCATCCTAAATCTGTAGACAATCTAAAAATCTTTAGACAGTGGTGAAATACTATGAAATATGAAACCTTCAGTACTAGAAGCATACACAGTAGATATTCATGACATTTGATATTTGTGCACTGAACTGTGGGAAGACGGGTTTATAATTAATTAAAAAATAATCAATGTGTCCAGTACAGTGTGGAAGATTCTATTATTCTTTCTTCCATTAATTAATTCTTCAATTCATTCTATCTACCATTTGTTGCTTATTGATTCCATCAGCTATTCCTTTATTCACACTCCCATCCTTTCTTTTTCCACTCCCTCCATCTTACTAACTTTATTTCTATAGTCTTTTTCTTTACGTATTTTCTTTACTATCTCTCCCTCCCAAGAGACCAAGAGAATAGGGGAAGCTAAACAGACGATGATATGTCATCCATTGTTCCTCTTCCTTCCTTCACCCTTCCTCAGCTTCATCTGTTTAACTTTTGGGCACCCGAGGACACGTTTGCTTACCGCACTTTCGTGGGTTTTGCCATTATATCTGACTCGGACAAATGGATCCGACGCCCCGTTCCGGTCTTTTTTGGCAAGATCTCTAAAAAAAAAAAAAGACAACAGAAACAAAAGTACATTTTAATGAGTTCATATGAACCAGACCAAAACCAAAGTTTTTGATGCTCTTTTTAATTATAGAATTCAGTCCAGTTAAATTGCTGGGACCCCTCAGATTCTGTTATGTGGTTTAAACTTACCTGGCCTCCAGAACTCGACAGCGCAGTTTGCGTGGCACGTCGCCGTCCCCCAGCAGTGAGATCTGCAGGTGAATCTCTCCCTGAACCTCTTCATCGGGATCTACTTCAGTCAGGTTCATCCAGCCATCCAGACCTGCATGCGGCAAAAGCAGCATGAACCATAATGTTCCATTAATGATGGGAATAATAACCCAATCAGAATAAAAATACCTTATGTAAACGCCTCAGTCGGAACCGTCTGCCCTGATCGGAATGAATTTTCAATGAGAGTGAGAGGGTGGTGTAAACCTTTGATTATCCATTCAATTGGTAATTATTAGCCATCTAAACATCGTGTGATTATGTTTGTCATCTTGTTGGAATAAATATATTATTTCTGAACGTGTTTACATTAAAATAACTTCACTTACAATAAGTGTTTCATTTCATGCTTTCATTCCCGATCGGTAAAAAAAACAACCAACTCTCTCCAATCCATCTTTACTTGCATCCACTGGGTCCATGGATGTGGAATGAACAATGATTGGCTCGAATTTTATATGTATTAAAGTGTCTAACCAATCATATAGGAGACTGAATTCTTGTAACTAATCACAATACAGAAGACGGGGTTGGAGAAAAACTGAAATTCTAATTATATTTGTCACGTCTACAACCATACACAGTATGATATGTGATTAAATGCTTATATGACTGATAGAATAGAATAGAATAGAATAGAATAGAAAGACTTCACTATGAGAAAAGGAAAATTCCACTAGGAGAACGCAGTTCAACTGAAGATAGAATTTCCCAAAAAAAATAAAAAATGTAATGTAAAGATAAATAGAATGGAATATTCCAAAAGAAATCCAAATTTGAAATAGAATTCAAATAGAAATATATAACAAATGCATAAATTACTGTACACAGAATGTGCAAAGTGTAATTCTAAACTGAGAAGTGTAAAAAATATATAAAAATATCAAAGGTTACAGATATGTAAAGAAATTTAGAAATTCTTCTTCTTCTGTTATATTTCTAACAGATTAACCAAGTCAGAAAAAAGTTAAAGTCTGATTAAATGAGCATGTAAACACACATCGTATCAGATTCCAGACATCACACATCTCCCGGAAAATCCAGGAGCCTTGTGTATTGATAGTGGATCCCTGATGACTGCAAATCATACACAATAAACCAAAAAACTGACCCCGCCCATTATAAAAAGCGATCTATTCACATAAAGAAACTTAGAGAATGCGTCTCAGTTCTGCAGTAGATTTCCTCCATTATGTGTCCGTCCATTAATCCAGCTAGGAACCTCTGTTGTCCAACTAGGGACCGAGGAGGCCAATAGCCTTCAATAGTGACCACTGTATTTATTCCCAATTTTAAAACCATGGTAGGACCTCCAGTCCACATTCACACACTGATTCACACACTGAACGCCAATTAGACTCATTTGTAAGTTTTTCGTGTGTTGGGAGGGAACCGGAGAACCCGGAGGAAACCCACCAAGCACGTGCAAACTCCATGCACGCAGACCCCAAGGTGGGGTCCAAACCCAGACCCTGGAGGTGCGAGGCGACAGTGCTAACCATTTAACCACCTCGCAGCCTTTTTTGTCTGATTGCAAGTTGCAGGGTGACCTGAAAGCAGTTAGCAACTAGGGTTGAATTTTGGAGAAACTGCAGGAAAAAGTAGGGTCTGAAAGATGGTGCATCATGTCTGGTATAAATGGCCCATTCGCACCAAATACCGTTCCAAAGATATAATCACCATGAATCCAGTGAGTGCGTATAAGAAGAGTGGGAGTGGCTTAAGCCTAGTCACAATAACAACGCACGGCTCACTCACACTCAGACATGATCCCTTGTATTGTCTTCAATATGGGAGCCTGCCATCTGACTCGGAGCTGGATTTCTTGGGGACGTTTGGTGCTAGAGTACTGATTTTTGGATTGCTTGTGAGAGGTGACCCAGTTGAACATTTTGGCATGAGGTTTGTGGGGGGTTGTGCAAAATAGAGCAAGAAGAGGCAGTTTAGAAACAGAAATAGTTGTCTTTTCACTCGACTCATTGTTTCTACACTGCAAAACTCCATTCATTTTAATGGAATGAGTTCAGGGCCAATTTTGCAAGGTGTAACACATATTTTTGACAAAACTATGGCAGCAGGAGTAAAGTTGTCCGCCGCAGGTCCCAAACAAATTGTCATAATTCAAAAAAACTGCATTTTCTATCAAGGTCAACATTTCATAGTTATGTCACAGATAACATGGTTGAACCTTTGGATATAAGTTTTCATGGTGGGCGGGAGCCTGAAAAACCTAGTCTGTATTGGGAAAGCAGGAATTTTTGCAACAACCATCAGCCTGATTCTTTAGAAAAGTAATAGCACCCCATTCCTTGCAGTGAGCCGCATTTTTGTTCATTGTTTTTTGGCCGGAAAAGTGCAGCATTAATAGTAGGGGCTTTCATCGTCTCTGTTTCTACACTCCTCTGCTAAGACGGAAAAAAATTGGGTGGAAATAAAATGAAACAAAAATCAAGCTCTCTGGCGATAAGAAATTAAGCTCATCATGTTTTGAGACTCCATTACATGGACCCACATTACACTGAGGATTTAAAGATGATTTGCTAAGGAGAAGTGGATTAAACTGAAACACAATGCTGCCAAAAGGCTAATCGCTTCTTATCATAGCTCTTTCGAAGCTGTAATTGCACAAAACAAAGTACTAATGTCGGTGGTAATTTGTGGTGCGTGAATCATTATTGGACACACCTTTGCTTATTGTTTCGCTCATATTTATAATTGCAAAGTCAAAAGGCATTACGTGTGTAAATCTGAAGTGCATATACAATATGCACTAGAAATAAAGGGTGTATTAAAGTACCGTGTCCATATTTCTAATCATTTATTGAAACCAATTGTACATGTAGTGTACTTTATTACATAGGACAACATACAGTAGGCACGATGGCGTAAACCAGTTTCCTTAAACAGCCATGGATGGAATGTACTTCTGAAGGAGGTCGTTCGGGATATTGTGCTGAGAACCTCCTAAATCCAGGCCTCCAAGTCCTCCAGTGTGCAAGGCTTTGTCCTGTACACCTCCTCCTTTGCATGGCCCGACATGAAAAAATCACATGGATGGAGACCGGAACTTCATGATGGCCACAGTAAGAGCCAAATAGGCCATGAGGTGGTGCTCCAGTGATACTACAAGTTCTATAGCCATTACATATCGCCTAGTTCATTTTCACCCACCCTGTACATTGACAACACACAATGCAAATGATAAAAGGCTCATATTCGGATTTTGTTCTGTCCTAGCTGTAAAACATGCGCGTAAATCAAGCGCTATAGCAGACGGGTGACGGGAAACTGGGTGACCTAGTTTGGAGCGGCACCACTTTCGAAATAATGTCAACAGCCATCAGTAATGAACATCTGCTTCGGGAATTAGTGAGAAGCTGAAGCTCTAAGTGTGAAGCCAAGAATCTTAAAAAAAGCTAGATTGAAAAAGCCATCTGGTAAGTTAAAAATGGAAAAAAAAAAAAAAACAGCAGGTTCTATATACTGTACAGAATAATGTCGTGATATTTAGTAATATAAGTTGTCTTCAGCTCATTTTTTAAACTTTACAACGAAAGAATAACATCTGATTTTAAATCTTTGTTGCTGAATTTAGTCAGTCT
This sequence comes from Clarias macrocephalus, assembly GCA_011419295.1. Lineage (NCBI taxonomy): Eukaryota > Metazoa > Chordata > Actinopteri > Siluriformes > Clariidae > Clarias > Clarias macrocephalus. Next base: position 23,046 of record JAAGKR010001359.1, read on the forward strand.
TTGCTAATGTTGGCTAATGTTTGCTAATTTTAGCATGTTTTGGCTTTCACTAGCAACACATCTATTATGTGTTTATATAAGAGCGTTATTTATATAAGTGATGATATTCTCAATCTCATTTGTTGGAAACAGACTGGTACAGAATTATATCTACAGTCTGTCGGTTTTCCTAAAATGGAAAGATTATCGGCAAACCGCTAACGACTAGCCTAGCCTTCTTTAGTTTTTTTTTTTTTTTTAACTTTAATATTCCTGAACAATAGTGATGGGTGGTTCATGAACGATTCGTTCTTTTTGAAGAATGACTCAGAAGAACAAGTGTCTCGGAGAGTGATTCGTGCATTTTCTACAGGGCGCGCATGCGCAAATCATCGCAAAACCTCCGTAGGTGATATTACAAATATTACAAATATTACAAAGCAGCTAAGGACATATTATAAACAGAATGAGCAGCTCACCAGCATCTCTTCTAGTCTGAGTCATTCGTTCTTTTGAATCTATTGCACTACATAGCGTCTATGGGAGTCACGTGACAAAAGAACAACCGGCTTGTTCTAGAAGATTCATTGAGAAGCATTCCATTCCGTTACAGCTCATTCTGTTTATAATATGTCCTTAACTGCTTTGTAATATTTTCATTCCTGGAACTATAAGTAGAATTTGTGTATGTGGACGTGTTGGGGGTCTGTTTATTGAAAATGTAACATTTTATTTTATTTCTGATCAAAAAAAGATTACTGTTACTGTTACTGTAGAAATTAATATGGATCGTAACGCTGGACAAAATGAATCAAGCCCTTCTGACCAAGTAGAATGGATCACATGTTTGCAGGATAATATTTGACCTACAGTATAACTACTTCATGCCTAACAGTTGTACGCTCTGTCGTAACTTGATCGTTTGTCTAGAGACATGAATATCCGCTGAACACTAAAAATAATCCTGACATCTTATCAATTGTTTGGTGCCTCAGGCTTTGAGCGGCGCAGTGTAATCGATTAAGTCATATCCGCGGCTTAAGGGTAGACCCGTGCGCTTTGGCAGAATGACAAAATCCGAGCAAGGAGGAATCCACTGAGGACTCGGGAGACCGATCAGGAGCTGTGAAACGCAAGGTCAAAGACAGAACACGACTATCTTACTTAGGAAATCGATCGAGAATCGAAAAGGAGAAGCCTCATAGATACATAGAGGTCAGTGGTTTCGAGTGCCTGAAAAGTTGAAGTTAAAATCCAGACTGCTCGACCAAAACCACTAAGTGTGAATTCTGGCTTATAGACAGGACGGAGGAGTGTATGAGCACATTTCATCTCATTCCAGTACTGTACATACTGTAAAACAAGGTTGTGTAACGGAACCTGACATGAAGCAGGGGTACCCTTACCCTCATTATAAAGTTTTCCACTTACACCAAAGGAATACGCCAATGGTTAACTGGGACATGTTGCACTACCTAGTTACACCTAATATCTAATCGTAGGCAGTTTTTTGCTGGATTAGTGATTAGTACCGTCTCATTACGCCTCCGCAGTTGGGGCTGCCTCTTCCCTTCTCACGTGTGTGATCCAAAGTCATGCTGATTTTTGTTTCCAAAATATGAGCGATTGCGTATCCCTGCCTCGCGCCCTCGGTTCCCTGGGACAGGCTCCGAGCTCAATCGTTAAAAAACGCAACAGAAAAGTTGCTTATTAGAATTCCAAATCAGTCTTGTCATGGCTCATTATGCCTAGTTTTGCTCCATTGAGTAGCCTGAACATAAATTGCACCCGGCCAAGCGTTGTCAATTTTACCATTTAGCTAAATGGAAAGAACACTTCTGTCGTTTCACATTGTATCACTCCAGGGGGTTTCGAACATAACGGCGATTTATTATTATTATTATTTTTTCAAATCTAACGGAGAGACGCATTTTGCTTTGAACCCGCTTTACAATAATGAGCTCGGCAAATTTACTCAATTACTCGTCGCTGTTCGACGCTTGCCCAACATTTCCAGACCGTATCCCTGTGGTCCCAGGATGGCAAAAAAAAAAAAAATTGTCACGAGAAAAGAAAATGAAATAGACCTCGCCCGAAAGCACAGTCAAACCGTTGTTTGTTACTCAGTCCTGCGGCACCAGTTAGAGAGGAAAATTGGATTGAAAATGACTATAATAACCGCCAGACGAATGTGTGTGTGTGTATGTGTGTGTGGGTGACTATTAGACTATCCAATTGCAGTGCTGGGAGATGACATGACATTCATATTGAAACGACTAAAAAGAAATATCACAGGGAAAACCAAGTCTTTTTGAAACTCCTCAGAGGAATATATCGGTGTTACTATATGAGTTCTAAAAGATCCAGCATGTGAAGCTGTGAAGGTCTACAGGAAGTGACAACACACACACCCACACACGCACACACACACACACACACACACACACACTGGGGGATAACCTTTCGAATGGTTCTGCTTCAAAAAGATCGTCTGCAGCCAGGGGCACCTTTTTATATCTCAGGGTCAGCCTGTATTGATCGAATGCGTTGTCTGATTGCACAGGAAAGCCAATGTAACACAAATTGCTGAACATACTGGTAATACTGGCTGTGATAGAAAGGTACCAGAACACCCAGTGCATCACAGCTTGCTGTTTATGGGACATCCTCACTCATAGTCTATACCGCTTTATCTTGTGTACAGGGTCGCGGGGGGGCTTGGTGGGCTGGAGCTTATCCCAGGGAACTTAAGGCACAAGGCGGGGTACACCGTGGACAGGGTGCCAATCCATTGCACACTACGGTCAATTTGAGGACACCAATTAGCCGAATCTGCATGTCTTTGAATCGTGGGAGAAAACCGGAGTACCCGGAGGAGACCCACCAAGCACGGGGAGAACATGCAAACTCCATGCACACAGAGGCGGGAATCGGACCTGGCCGGGAATCGAACCCGCACCCTGGAGGTGCAAGGTGACAGTGCTAACCATTAAGCCACTGAGAGTCTGAGATGTCTCCAAATTCCAGACAAACCATTCTGATCCATGAAGACTCTAACTTACAGCACTTGAAGAATGCTAGACCTAATATCTAATATCACATCACACCTCCAGAGGTCTTGTAGCGTCATGCATCGAAGTACAGTATCAGAGCTGTTTTGGTGGCACACAATATTATCCTTAATGTTTTAAGGTTTTAATATTATGGCTGATCTGTGATCTGTGTAAGTCCATGTCAATGAGATGTTGCTATGGAAACGATAACGTATTTAAAAAGATTTATCGCGACTGCAACGGCACTGTGGTATACTTTGATATATAAATATGTGAACGATCTAATTATAAAAAAATATATATATATATATACTTTACATGACTCACTGACCTGGAATCGCGAGATACAGTTTGCCTCGCGCTTCCTTCCTCCTTCTCGCATTTCATCCCTACTCACCATGACGCCTGCGTCATGCCCCTCAACCACGTCACTTTCCATTATCACTACCATCCAGTCATTCAGTCGTCAGTCGGTCAGGCTGCTGTTTAATCATTTTACATACAGTACGCTACCAGATAAAAAGGGTTACTGCTCACTTCAGCCGCTCTCTACTGTACAGGTGGCATAGTCGCAGGTTTAGCCTTAACTTATTAGAAAAGCCATCATGTTGTTGTGATCTCAGATTTCAGCTCTCTGGAGATGAGTTCGAGTCACTCGCTAGGCTCTAGCTGGGCAACGTATTCACACCCTGTCAACTGCGGCGTGGGGAGCGCGCTGCTATTTCCATGCCCTCTTCAACACAGCCTTCTCATTAAGTCATACCGGCGTGCCTTGAGAGAAAAAGAGAGCACAAAAGCCGTCTCGCTTCACGGAGAGGCCGAGGAGTAGAGGGTGCGCATACAAATGGCTGCTGCTTAAATGCACCATGAGGACTAACGCGACCGGGAACAGACTCTGATTTGCATGACATGTACAGAAGTGATGATAATCGGTTCAAACTGGTCAAACCGAGTCCCGGGGCCAGAAAAGATGTTGCAATCGAATTTCGCAGTAAAGAAATGAACGTGACTGTATGTGATAGATATTGTAACACTGCTTATACACACCTTAAAGGTGTGTATAAACGCGGTTTTACAGTATATACACAGTACAGTGGTACACCAAGCTGACCAGGATTGGTCGGAATGTGTTCGACTGCATTATCATTCCTGTTTCAGCATCAACAACGAAAAGATAAAACGTCTTAATGTGAATTAAAAGGGAACCGATTTTAGTTACCTGAACTAACTACGCTTGCAAACCTTCCTCACATGTCCACAGAACAATAACTACAGTAAGTATTGGACTGTCTTCCTATAACAGCATGTCCCATTGTGTTTCTTTCCTTCCTTCGCCGCTGTAACAATATCATCTTATTCAACACCGACGCCCGTACTGTACGATCCCTGTAACAATAAACAAAACGCCTTCTTATCTACCGCAGAGGTTTCAGACGTGGAGGATTTCAGGAACCAGGGCAACCATGTGATCTGAAAACATAAAACGCAGGCCACTTTTTTTTTTTTACCATGTCACATTACCGGTATAATGACTGAGGCTTAATGGGACTAATGCAATGTGTGATCGACTAACAGGCTCTAATTTGCATTACATTTCCAGTGGTCGTGATAAGGGGTTCGGCTCGAGGCGGCTGGTATATCAAATGGCAAGGCTGAGAACGCGGCGGCATTTTTTTTCTCTAACACACAAACGCACACATATACAGTACCAGGCAAAAGTTTGAACACAAGTTTTGATTCGTTCACTACAGTAGATATTTTTGAAACTATGAAACAACACATCTGGCACAAAGCAATACAATAGCAACAACAGTCGTAACAGTTGCAAGAACAGTTTGTGTCAAGTGCATTTGCAAAACTCATCAAGCATCATGATGAAACTGGCTCTCATGGAGGAAAGCAGGACCAAAACCTACCTCTGCTGTACAGGAGAACTTCATTTAGAGTTACCAGCCTCAGAAATCAGCTCTCAGATTAGAGGCGTTAGGAAAGCTTTACAGATCATAATCATATAGCAGATACATCTCAATATCGACTCAATATCTAAATGAGATTATTGCATATTCTGTTTGACAATGAAAGACCATGGAATTAAAAGACTTGTACAAACTTTTGACTGGTACATATATATTTCATATATAAATACGCAGGGTCAAGCGACGCAAATCGCCCCCGGCATGCGGTGAATAATAACTGCCGATACCGTTGGCCAACGCAGCGCTCTGTGACTCAGTCGCCTCTGTCTTTAGCCTCCTTAACATCAAGCTCCAGACTCGAGCCCTGCCCCTGCATGAGTCAGTCCTAACAGCTTGACGCCTCCTGGTGGGCTTCTAAACTATGTGAACTTCAGAGGTTCTGCTTCTCTCAGGATATTGAACTATAACCATAGGTATAACTATAGAACTGAACCTCATGCTCAAACAATACAGGCATTGTTTGGAGCATGAAAGCCAAGGTTAGCTAGGGCGCAAATTACCCAAACTTGGAGGTTTTTACAGTATGTTGATCAGGGTCTGGAATCCATTTAGTGAAGTCTATGAGCAGATAAACGACTTGAAGGTGGTGTGCGGAGGGCTGGTTACTAAGGTTGGTCCAGGTCCTTGTCTGGCATTTCTTTAATCAGACTGTGATTAGAGGTTCCAGCGCTGATCCGGTAATATGTGTGTTAACATGCTCAATGAATCAGAATAGAACTGAAACGTAACAGAAAAGGAAGACGTATTTCCTCCAAGTTTGAGGTTGGATTAGGTTAGGCTTGCCATTTTGAGTTGTGAATAGTTGCAAGAATTCAGTCTCGTCTGTGATTGGCTTTACTAGGTGTGAAACCTGAGCCAATCAGTGTCCCGACCTCAACCCGAACCCGAACCCGAACCCTAACCCTAAGTAAAGACATGTGGGAGAGAGGTGTTTGTTTTTACAGAGTTAACTTTCCCTCCTGGAAACTCGTCACATGACCTAAAGTTACCCTTGCGCAGAAAGTATATATTTATTCTAACAAGACAGAAACGATCAGATTGGGTGTTTGGATGGCTAATATTTAACTAGGCTATATTTAACACTCAGTTGCAAATTCATTCCGATCGGGCCGGATCGGGTCAGAATGTTCCGCCTGAGGTGTTTACATGATGAGGCTGTATTCCCTTTATCAGTGGAATATTATTGTGTAAAGATAAAGCTCCTGAAAAGGTTTTACATGATTGACATTTGTGTGTGGGGCGGGGTTTGGGGAGGGGGATTTTGCGGAACCATGGCAACCACAATTTTTTTTCCCCTTTTACTATCTTTATGTCACTTTTATATGATACTGTATAAAGCTGCTAGGCTTGAGCGATAGAACGAATAACAATATATACTGTACTGTGAAAGACACTTCCTCAATCATGATTACAAAAAAAAAAAAAAAACGTTCAATAGGATGGCTGGTTAAAAACATAGCATTAAGAGTACACCGGTGTGTCTGTCTGTCTCAGTTCAGGCAGCATCCTTCGAAAGACCCATTTAAATTCTGATTCCATCACAGCGTCGTGACTAAGGCTGTCACATTTCCAAGGCTCCTTCAAATGTTGCCTTCTTTCCTCAGAAAATGAAAGGTTGCAACGGTGTAGGCTTCACAGCCCAACCTATCCCAGGATTCAAGGAAGAGATGATCGCAGACGCAGGACCTGAGCATATTTTAAAGTAATTCAATATTTTTTAAAAAATGATGTTTATAATGATGTTTAAGCTGAGCTGCGAGCCACGAATGCACAGCTGTCTTCACTTCTTCATCAGAAGTGAATCTTCAGTCTCGTAGGGCTGCTATCAGGGGACCGAACAGGTGAAAGTCTGATCAGGATCATCAGGATCACAATGCCCTTGGATAGCACTGGGACCGGGTACACTCTCAGGACCAAAAAAAAAAAAAAAAAACGAATCGCTGCACTCTGTTCTTCTTTCGTGCAAATCACACTTGGGGTATCCATTTTTGCTCGTACCAGTTACAGATGAATTGATGTAACACGTTCACACCTGCACTGAATGACTGGGCAGACAGCAGCCTTGAACGGAAGGCACTGATAAGACAGTGCAGCCAACAGAAGATTTAATATAATCGTAGTGCATATCATTTTTGACTCAATACAAAAACAAAAGGATTCAGGTGAATACATACATATACAGTCTTATGCAAAAGTTTTGGCACCCCTTGATAAATAAACAGATTTTGGTGATTTTCGAATTTAAAAAGATGCTACCACAGAAAAAAAAGCACACTATTTTCAGCAAACTGATACATATTTACTTTTTATGTCATGAATGGAACAAAGATAAAAAAAAATAAAAACATTATCGTGGCACTGTGCAAAAGTTTGGGCACCCTATATAATCACCCCTTTATCAAAGGGTGCCCAAACGCTTGCATAAGACTGTATGCTTTACAGTAGGTGTTGTCTTCAAAATCAATCCAATAAAATGTATTCCAACTGAATATTTAAATAATGCAAAGAATGTTGCAATCAAATTATAATAACAATATAACCACCAAAATGTTTTCTTTTCCATATTCAATATAGTCAATATCTCGACTTTGTAAGTGAAACCCCGGCTTGTACAGGAGGAAGTCTTACAGTCAATTCATGGAAGTGGCAATGACTAGAGCATTCGGGGGAAGGGGGCAGGGGAGGGACATGGGGGGGGGGGTACCTTCACTGGAAGTAACTTACCTTGTGGTTTGACGCTGAGCGCGTCTTTGCTGATGGAAACTTTCCCGATGACATCGTCACGGCTGGAACCAAGCCAGATCGGAAAATCATGTGAGCGTATTAATTCAAAGTCATTTCTTCATTCATATCTAAGCCATATACACAGTTTACACAGTGGAGAAACAATAATCAGCGATAAAGCACCGTTATTACTGTAGCATGTTACGATTGAGCACGAGGAAGCAAACGACGTGTTAAATTGGTTGAGTGGAGAGGAAACGGCCGTGTTTGTGTGTTTGTGTCTGAGTGTGACGCACGTCGAGACCCTGACCTGAGATTGTCCTCATCCATCACGTACAGTGACACGGTGTGAAAGGAGGGTGGAACGTGGACGTTGTATTCCTCTCCCCAGAAAGGCGACAGCGTCTTCCATATTGTTGCTGTCCTGAGAAGGAAGACGGTATTTCGGTAAAAACAGATAAAACTGCTGAGTACAGCAGTAAATGAGAACAGCTGAATGTGCAAAGTAGTAACGTGTGGCAAAGTATTCTCAGCAGGAGATACGTTAATAAGAAACTGTTACTGATTACAAATTACATGAATTACAAAATACAAGGATGTAATCATTGATGTAACTTTTATCATTAAACCAGCTGAACACATATTCTTAACTGCTTTAAGTTACTCTGTCCTAAAACCGACCTAACTGGGTCTGAACTGCGTTCAAGTCAAACCGGGACTTTCCATGAGCGAAGATGAAAAACCGATTGACATTTACGGAAAACTTCAAGCACAATACAGCGATGAGACTCTTATTAAAAACGTTCTAAGAAAAACATTTGACTCTGAGACCACTGCAGTCATTCTCACGAAACACAATCATTCACCAACCCCACTCGCACGTTAAGTGTTATTGCCACATGCCATGTACAGTACAGTCCTGACCTCGCTCTCTCTGAGCCATATCAAGATGTGTGAGTCATTAAAGGAGTTCGTTGGAGGCCAGCGCTCCGGACTTGAAGCAGTCTATATGAGACTCGCGGCTCCTTTTTGCGACGATGGTCACAAAGCACTAGTGAAACGCTGGGATAAGTCCATTAGTAGTGTAGAGAAAAAACTTTAAAACTCTTTTTAACTACGTTCTGTTATTCCAAGCAATCAAAAGTCCCACTTTGACCTGAACGCCCTTCGTACTTATACGCCGCACAGGTTTAATATGGAAAATACCCAAAGAATGAATTATACTCACTTATACTAATAAAGTAATAATAATATAGATATAATATATAACATATAATAATCTAGACCCCGTAAAAGTTCCCTTATTTAACTCCTCCTCTATAGAGCTTCATTCACTTCTGCCTAGTATTTGTGCTGCGTTCCAAACACTCTTCTCTATCCAAGTTATAAATCGTCTAGACGTCTGTTTCAGAAAACATTGAAATCACTTTAATTAAACGCCATTACAAACGTCAGATACCAAAGTTAGAATCCCGTCCTGTATCAAACTGTAAAACTACATTATAAATTAAATATAATTTCGTCGCCGACGCTCTCCGTTAGACCAGCGCCAGACAGCTGTATGTTAAATCCATTTATAGATTCAAGATTTCAGATTAAGACATTTAATTCAATCCGACCCTCTGCAGTTTAGTACAGGATGTTCTGCTGCTCTCCCAGTTACTATATTCTCAAAAATAAACATGTTTAGTCTCTTTTTTTTTTTTTTCATCGCTGTTTGTTTTTACACCTATATTAGAATTACGTCTGATTAAACGCTCGCTGCTGGACTTTCACTGAGCCTTTGTGTACGGAGTTAAAGCTCCTTTTCAGCGCTCTCATGTTCATTATGCGCGTCGTGCAAATCCGAGCACTTCCCGCTCATTCAAGTCTTAAAAAAGGTGCCAAAAGCTCACACGTTCACAATGGACACGGGGAATAAATTCCTTAAAACAACAGTTTCTGATTTTTCAAGGGTTTATATGAAGGATTTGATGTTTAATATTTATCACTTTGGGTAATAATTATGACCGCGCGAGTGAAGCTTTTTGCATAAAACAGGTTTCAAACTGATTTCAGTGATGATTTTTTCATCCCGTAGAATTTTGTACTTCACCACACAGCAAAGACCTAGAACTCCAACCAACTGTTTGATCAACAACAAACAATATTTATAAAGGATTATAACTGAGGTAATCACCCAAAGAAGCTCGTTTTATCCAACCCCTTTGTTTTTTCTTTCACTCCATCAAATAACAACCTTACATGCATTAACGGTGCGGTTTCAGAGATTGCCATGCAAAAGATCCAGCCACCTTCTTTGCTTCAGGTTTTGGTGTGTAGAACTAGGATCCGCCCCCAGCTAGACTTTTTCTGACCTGCCCCTTTTCCTTAAAAGGCAAACGTTTCGAGTTCTGAGAGTGGGGTCGGCTTCTTTCAAAGTTTTCCTTGCAATTAAAAAACATCTCACAGGCAACTCTTAAGCTAAGTCCTTTGTTATATACAGTATAAAGTATTTTATAATAAATCTCCCTTCTTCCAGGAAGGCTTCCCACTACATTTTGAAGCATGGAGTGGAGTTACGTATGCGGTTGGTGGCTTTCAGCAACAACAGTTTTGGCGAGAACGGACACTGATCTTAGACAATGTTGGAGTTGGTGTTGGTGCTACAATTCAACCTAGGGTTGAAATGCAAGTTCTTTCACACCGAATTTGTTCAAACATTTCTTGCTTCCATGTATGAGCACGATGGTCAACAGTGAAGCTCCAATGGGCAGTAGACGTCCAATGCTGACCAACAGCTTCAGGTCAGGTGTCCTGTCGTTCAACAGCTCTGTTCTCCCTGAACGTATTCACCTGTTCCTTGTTCTCTCCCTTCTTTCACTTCTTACACTATACACTGTGCTTTCCATTGTTGCCATGTCTTCTTATCTTATTGTCTTTTCATTGTAAAGACTCGGTTCCTCATACTCGCCAAGTTCCTTGTTTGGTGTCAAAAGCCTGTCAATCTTACAGTAGATTCAAAATAATGGAAGCACTGATCAGCCATAACGTTCAGTTGTTTTGGGCGCCCCCTTGTCCACCAGGGCAGCTCTGGCCCCTCAGTGTGTGGTTTCTCAGGGCCTCTGGAGTGTGCAGTGATGTCTGGCATCAGGACGTTGAGGGTGGATCCTTTGGGTGCTGTGGGTTGCGGGTGGCACCTCCGTGGATCTCCGTGGAAACATCAAGACTTGATGTTTGCAGCATTCCATGGGATGGTGTATCGAATTGGGCGTCTGGGGAGTTTGGATGCCAGGTTGGTGGCCTTGGGTTGCCAGCAGGCTGTGGTGCATTGTGTTCTGTTGCCTTTCTGATGGCCAGCGTTGACTTGCTGCATTGGCTTTTTTCTTGTGGAATTGTACCCAATGGTCCATCCTTTGGTCCCCACAGGCATGGGTGAGCTTTGTGTGGCCATGATCCTCTCAGCAGTTTACTGATGGCAGTGATGTTGATGCTATGGTAGACAGGTGTATATTACCTTGTCTTCCTGTTGACCATCGCTGCATCTGGGGAATTTGGATGCCAGGTTGGTGGCTTTGGGTTGTCAGCAGGCTGTGGTGCACTGGGTGTTCTGTTGCCTTTCTGATGGCCAGCGCTGACTTGTTGCATCGGCTTTCTGTGGGACTGTACCGAATGGGCAAGCCTTTGGTCCCCACAAGCATGGGAGAGCTTTGCATGCCCATGATCCTCTCAGCAGTTTACTGGTTCAGCTGGCAGTGATGGTGATGTTATGGTAGACTGTATATTACAGCACCTTGTTTTCCTGGCACTCATGTGGAAGTGATAAAGATTCCGGGATTTTGTATTCCTGGACTAGTAATAATCGCAGTGAAAGTATGGGTTCAGCATCTTCTACTACGAAACGATATTCTTATATATTTCATTGTATTCCTATATTATATTTTCATACTTATCTTATTTTGATGGTACCTGTTTTTTGAGGGGGATTTTTGGTGGTAAAAGAAAAAGTGAATTCTACAAAATCCTAAAAAGCATTATTTGGCAATCCCAGTAACGGTCTGTTCGCCTGCAATAACTTGCCCAGATATTGAGAGAAATGATAACTGAAGTGTTAAGCTCAGTAATAGCTTAGTCAACACTCGGTGATTAGGAATACACAAGACAATTCAGCTCCTGTAGTAACCCATTAACCAGAGATTCTTGAGTTTGCTTTCAGTGTACTCTGGTTTGAAATGCCAGTGTTGTCTTAGGGTTGGTGACTAAGCGTTCTCATTACTCAACAGCGCCTCGCTACATTTTACCTTTTTTAATTACAGGATCCCATTTGCAGTGAGAAACATACGCAGCATTTGAGTCAGTCGGTGCTGATAGCGATGCGATGACGCCTTCCTAATGGACTTTTTAGGATGACTCATTTTGATTTGTAGGAGCCGCACCCAGGGTCTCGATTCGACACAGAGGGGGCTGAGACGTCATTTTTAAATGAAGTGATATTACATTACGGCACGCGACGCAACCGATCGCAGCACGTGGTGTGTTTCTGCACCGCCGCTCTCAGCAGTTTGTCCCAGGCAAATAACAGTCAGGATTTCAATTAGGAAGACGTGAAGGAAAATGTTTTTTGCTGTGGAGAACCTGTTAAATCTTTGCTCGTCATCCTTGGGGTGATGGAGAAGGGTGAAAATTTGACTTTGTTATACTTTACCTTATAATAGCCTCGTTGTCAATCCTCACGATGCAATACGGGTCGCTGCTTCCGGTTCTACAAGAGCATTAATAATTAATGTTAATGCAGGATGAAAAATGTCAAACAGAACTGGTTAAAGTTGTAAATTCCCAGGAAACTGAGTAATGGACTTCAATTCAAACAAACATCCATAAAATATAACAAACCATGATTTTCCATGTTTTATAATTATAATTTTTTTTTTTTTTTTTTAAACACTCGGGGCAACCCTGCCCTCGCATGGAAAGGCGACAAAATCCAGCCTTAATTTGTAACAAACACCTAGGATTTCTTTTCTATCCTGCTCCTATTGCTCTTTCATCCCGTATGCCACAGGTTGAGATGCGAATCCTTTGGTGTGTCAAAGCCTATGCCAAAGGCTACGCCTACACGAAGGAGTCCCCGGTGAAGCCTTTGGAGCGCATCAGTTCAAAGCAGTCTCCAGTCAAGAGACAGGCACAGGGAGAGACAAAGACAGACGCAGACAGATAAATTGACAGATGTGTCTGGCTGCATACTCGAACAACGGCCTTTAATGTCACACATCGTAAAAAAAAAAAAAAGAAAACCAACAAACAAAACAAAAAAAAAAAAAAAAGCTTTTGAATCACACATCGAATCACAAATCACTTTCGGTGATGCCGAATGAGCGCACCAGTCATTGAGTCGCTAATGAAGATGGATTGGAAAACCAAGCACTGGTGTCATCGCAAACACGATGCGTCATACAGAACTCATTCAGATGCTGAGTGTGACGGCCAGCAGAATGCTCACTTTTTCCAATGCGATTTGTCAAGTCAAGTCTTTTATACAGTATGTTGAAAAACTTTTTATAAAAGTTCACACACATATACGTGTTGGGTCCTTTATAGGACATATTTTGTACACTGGTCCATATAGAGACGGTGGAGAGAGAAATGGACTGATAGCGTTCAATAGCGCCGTGTGTGTGTGTGTGTGTGTGTGCGTGTGTGTGTGTGTGTGTGTGTGTGTGTGTGTGTGTGTGTGTGTAATATGAGGGAATGTGGCAGTGGATAAGGTGAATCATCTCTGCCTATTGTTATCAGTGTAAGGGTGAAAAGCTGTCTGTCAGACTCAGACTCAGGTGTTAGATCAGACAGCTGCATGGCCAGGCAGTTGAACCACACGCGACATGCATCTACACAACAGTACCTGCGGAAAGATGATAGCGAAAGCGATGTGCGCGATGTGCGCACACACACAGACTTACACACATCTGTGGTTTACAGTCCTTGTGAGGACGTCATGACATCATCATTATTATTATTAATACTAAATCTAACACTAAACTGAATTTCAATAAATAACACTTTTTTTTTTGCTCTTATAGCGTTTTTATTTTTATGGAACTGTTTTTCCAACAAGGTCAAATTCGGTCCCCGGAATGATACAACCACATCACTTTTACCACCACACACACACTCTCTCTTTCACACACTTTCTTTTGGAATGCATCTCTGGAGAGTCTTAAGGATGACAAAGTCCAGCAACGCGGCCTGTACCAAAGCCAACCAGTGAACTTTTTAAAGGGCTGCGTGAGACAACTTGATCCGTCTGCTCGCAGGAGATCGAGTCAAAAGAAAACAAATGCATGAACTCCAATTAGATCTAGTTCAATATTAAAATAATGACTCACTGACATGTTGAAATGGTTTCATGGACATTACTGCCCGTGTACAACCAGCACATGACTCATAATGCCAAATTCGAGTCTCCGATCTGATCATGGAAGCCTGTCTTACAATATATAACTATACAACTGCTCTTTTCTTCGGAATGATGCCGCAGATGGAACGGCGTTTATTCTCATGTTCCCAAGTGCCGGGCGTGTGTAAGGGTTGTCGGCGAAGCCGCCCGGATGCAATCTGTCGCCGGTCCGCTTGGCAAAGTCGCCAGAGTGTCAGTGTAAACACTCCACACGACATCTGTCCCTCAGCGCCAGCACGCACACAACACACACACACAATGGAACTCTACCAAGCCTACAAACAAGAAAACAAAAACTGGGGCATTCTAAAAATAAAAAATATATAATAAAATACAAAAACAGACAAAAAAAAACATGGGTCAACAAACAGAACTAGAAGTTTTTTCTTCTTTTTATCTTTTCTGTTTTTTTGTTTTTTTTACGCACCACTGCCCGAGGCTGTGGGCGAGGACGGGTTTCATAACCGAGCAAAATAAAAAAGCACTTGTTTCAATTCTGATTCAAAGCCCCTGCTAGAGATAAATGGGCAGCACTACTATCCAGCAGGGAACTGGCTCGACGTGTCACCTGGAGCAAATATTTAGAGACTCGTCTGACGTGTGCTTTCATGCTAATACCAAACTGTTCCCCTGAAAATGTGCTCTCGCCGCTCACACTCCATTAGGAGGAATTAAGCTCCATCCGTCGCGAGACGTGTTATTATCGTGCTTGACAATAACTGGGAAACGTCCGCGATGCTTTTTAGGGCTGAAAAATGAAACAAATTCAACTCTTTTTTTTTTTTTTTACCTCTGATTAGGACCACTATGAGGAGTCCGTTTAATAATGAAGGAAGTTTACAGTACATATTTAACCAGGGGTTTTAATGTTTTTAGTGTCATGTCGATCAACAAGGACTGTTATAATCCCTGTTGAATATTTAATACAGGTAGGAAATATAAAACAAAATAGTACCTAGTACTATAGTTTTACATGAACAGATGGGATGAATGGAGTTGTTTTTTAATCATGTTACCTGGTTGTGACTGAGATGAATATCGATTAGGGAACGAGGACTGTTTCTGTCAAACAGAATGATGCTGGGAATAACAGATATGAACTTGGTTTTAGGGGGATTAGAGAGCAATTTATGGTATATATGTCCATATCCATCCATAATTTGCTCTTTAATCCCCCTAAACCAAACTTCATATCAGTTATTTCTACCATGATCCATGATGCTTGGCAGAAATTAAAGTGCAAATTATGAATGGATATATACACTGTATGTGTATATATATACAATATATATATAAATTTTTTTTTTTTTTGCTTTTTGGAAAGGAAATATTTTATGCATTAATATATTATGTTATAACAGTAAAACAAATTATACATAACATAACATAAATAACATAAATCAATTTACATTGTCCATAATGGCAATGTCACTATAATGTAATAGGATCTAATCTTAAGAATTAAGATAGATAGATAGATAGATAGATAGATAGATAGATAGATAGATAGATAGATAGATGTTTTACCAATGCATCCCACCATCACCATTTCAATGAGTCCTTCTGCACATCCATGGAACCCTGATAAACTTTTTCCCTCCCAAGATTTAAATTACAAAACACAAATTCTTGACATTCTGAAATTCTCCCCGGAAATGACATCAAACTGTTACTCACATATCCTTGATGGGCAAATTTTTGCCCTCCACGATCCGGATAAAGAGAGTGCTCCTCTTGGCCATCTGTACGGCTCGGAGCGTGTCCACACACTAACAGGTCATCTCGTGAACATGACAAATATCGACACACAACTGGTCTCGCGCAAACAGCTGGCGTGCACACGCACATGCACGTGCACACACACCACGCGCGCGCCGGGCACTACAGACAGATTTACCTAAGAACGACACGCTCAGTGCGTGTGCATTCGGTTGTGAGAGTTGCCAGATTGGAATAAATTACACCGCCTAAATCTTTTGTTTCGCCCAACTCCTGCCGTTTCCCTTCAAAAATCAACCGACGTGATGTTACTGCCTCGTATAAACACAACCAACAAAAGTGAGCAAGCAAATGCTATTTGAATATAACTGAATAACCCGCTTCTTTAAACACCTCTATTTGGCAACACTGAAGGAGGGCGTGGCAGGCAGGCTTCATACTCTTCACCAAAGAGTGATGGGTTTTTTTTTTTAGGTTGCCTTACATTAAGTCTAAAGTCCTGATTTTATATACATAAAAAGGAAAAGCAAATACAGGAAAAGAGTTGGTAGAAATAGTTAATATATATATTTTTTTTCAGGTTGAAGACTACAAACATATCTTCCTGGCTCTTTTCTAACTTATTAATACAAAGAAATATTTCTTTATAATTATAAATATAATATAATCTATTGGTGTTTGTTTCCATTGAGCAAGTAGCTTATTAGCATCTTATTTTTAAAGTCGATTATTATATCCGGCACATAACTGTTCAAATCATCATCATTTTGATTTCACTTATGGTGCGGGTTAAACTTCAGACAGATATCTACAGTAGGTACTGCAAAAGTTTTATAAAATTCTGTCCAGCGGTTGATTAAGGACAGTTTATATGCTGTCAAAACTCGCGGTTTATAATCTGGCAATAACTGCTCATAACTTTTTATGAAGCTGGTTTTGGGTCCTCCAATGTACGAAACATAAACGTATCATTGAAAGAGCAAGCGCTGACCAATGTGGAGAAAAAAAAACTTTCTTTTATTTATCATTTATATAGATATATATTAGTTGTTAGCACTGTGGCCTCGCATCTCCAGTGAAGAGGGTTTGATTCTCGCCTCGGGCCTGTGTGTATGTATTTGGTGGGTTTCCTCCAGGAACTCCGGTATTCTCCCACAGACATGCACAAAAACATGCAGGTTTGGCTAATTTGCGTTCCCAAATTACCCGTAGTGTGTGAATGACATCTGGCAACTCGACCCCTTAAGTAATTGACAGTTATATCTCCAGGGTGGGGAGTATCCATCAGCAATACCAAAACGTTTTGCTTTATACACTCTATATATACTGTCTCTGCCAGTACTTCAAGCTACAGGGCAAGAAATATAGTGTGAATGCACTCAAAACAATTTACACCAAATCAGCCATAATGTTAAATCCACCTGCCTTATATTGTGTAAGTTCCCCTTGTGACATCAAAACAAAATGTTAGCCTCAGATCCTTTAAATCTTGTAATTTGCAAGGTGGGGCCTTCATGGATTAGACTTGTTTGTCCAGCACATCTCATTACTGCTTAGTTGAGGTAAGATCTGAGGAATTTAGGGGCCAGGTGCAAACCTTGCACTTTTTGTCAACTGACTTATACCGTTCCTGAACATTTTATTTTATTTTTTATTTTTTTTGCAGAATGGCAGGGAAATTTACCCAGCTGAACGAGGCCACTGAGATTCGAGAATACCGCAACCATGAAGCAGGAGCAATTGGCCTGCAACAGTGTTTAGGTAGGTGGTACATGTCAAAGTAAGGTTTCCTAGCCGAGCATTGCTCAGAGCATTACACTGCCTCTGTCAGCTAGGTTTCATCCGATAGTAAATACTGGTGCCATCGCTTATTTAGGTTAGAGGGGCATTCTGTACGTACCTGCGCACATGGCCGTCCACATGATGTACAGTGAAACATGATTCATCTTTCCATTTCTCCATGATCCAGATCCTTACATGCATCAACTCATCTCAGCAATTGGTCCCACAGTAGCTAATCTGTGGCAGCAAGCCTTTGTTTGCTGTTGTCATTAATCAGCTTTAATTAAGCTTTAATGAACATCATTCAAGAACCAATATAAAACTGCGCTATAAAATTACCATGGAAATTTTTATTATTATAACATTATTCTTATTATTAGAACAGTTAGTAGAAAAACAATAAAGGGCCGATAATAAACATGTTCAAGATCTTTTTTTTTGGCGGCTCCTATTGAGGCATCTGATCAAAAGTCACTTCATGCAAGATGTCCTTCTTGCTGCATTTTATCTAGGTTCAAGTGCACTGATTTGTGTAACCCTGTGGATAGCATTCCATTTTAAGGAAATAAACCCTTGTGAAAGACAGAAATACACCCACTGTACTAACAGTCTGCTTTTTTAGACCTCTTTCACTTCCTTGTTTTTCATGGAATCCCTGCCAAATCAGCATATACTGTACATGTTCACGTACATGCTGATTTAAAACCAAGGATTTTATCATTATATGTGCGTGAATGTCTTCACACACCATTATATGTTTTAGATGTTATGATCCAACAATATTTGTTGTAATATCATTCATTTGAATTATATTATTTTCTAATGAGTATTTTATAGAGGTAGGAATTACAATATGGTTCTTCAAATTAATGTTTTCTCAAAACCTATATCGAAACTTTAGAATAATATTATCTGTTTATGAAATATACATTGTTTGCATACTTATATCACTTATATAAAAGGCACACCAATGTACAGTACCTGGGTGATTTTGTCAGTTTAAATAAATGTTACATCATGCCTTTTATTATTTCAGCTATAAATGCAAATTTGCTATCAGAGCCCTACATGCTGTATTAAATTGATCTCACGGTATGTACAGTAGCAAGTGGAAAGAAATAATAGTTTGAATGTTACCATCTGAAAAAAAAAAAGATGTATTATTCTTATGATTAAGAGACTGCTGATAAAAAAAAAGGAACCAAAACTTTCCCATGCAAAAAGAAGTGACTTTTGATAGAAATGTCTTATCAACCCAACCATATGTCTACACAGAAAGATAAAGAATCCAGAGCTCAATGGGGGAAAAAATTCAAAGGACAAATGTAGTGTTTGCTTTTAGATATAAAAGTATAAAAAAAGAATAATTCAAGCCTACAGTGGGGGAAAGAAGCTGTCAGAATTTACACACTGTGGAGAGAGAAATATTTGCACATGGATTAAGTTGAAGGTTTTGTGAAAAGGTCTGCAATGATTACGGTGTAAGTGAGGGATGACTCATTCTTCCCCAGCAACACAGGGGTTTTCCGAGGATGCTAAAGAAAGAGAGTGGCACATGCTCCAGAGAGATTTTCCTAACAGTGAGGGATTCCTTGGAAGAACAAGAATTTGTAACTTGACTGGTAAAAATGATGATTGAGAGCACAGCATCTCCCCTGAAAACCAGGATGCTTAAGGTGCTCCTGTAAATTAAAGAGATAGTTTCTTAAGTATGAGTAATCCCTATTGAGGAGGGTATTGCACCTGCATATGTGTGTGTGTGTGTGTGTGTGTGTGGGTGGGTGGGCTTCGGTGACTCACTGGCACACGAATTTATCCTTTACCCATAGAACAGTGACCTGAAGTTGACACACCAGCTTATGTGGGCTTTTTGTGACTCAACCATTTATCCAGTGAGGTCAGAGATGGAAAAAAAGACGCCTAGACGTTTTCACCTTTTTTTTTTTTTTTAAAAAAGAAGAAACTTCGGAATCCTCAGTGTATTTGTCACCTTGTAAAGCTAAACTCAAAAAGCACACCTTGAAATCAAGCAAAATGCACTGCACCCGGACTATAAATCAAGCAACTGGATTTGTTTCAATGGCAAATAAAGTCCCACTTAAAAAAAAAAAAAAAGATTATTTTTAGAGACGGGTAAAAAAAAATTTAAACCTGTTTTTTTTTATGTGTATTTAAAGGTGTGATTTGTAATCTGGTCAAATGTTTAAAAGAAAGCCATGATATTTGAATAGTTTCATCAATAGGTGTCTTGGAGGAAAAGTGTTTTTTTTTTTTTAATAATAATTGCAATTTGCCACTCAACAGAGGTCTTTAATTAATTATTACAACTTGGTTTTAAGGTGTCTGGAATGAGGTTTTGGGCTGATTTCTGTTCCAATTTCTCAAGTGTGTGTGTGTGTGTGTGTGTGTGTGTGTGTGTGTGTGTGTGTGTGTGCGTGTGTGTGTGTGTGTGTGTGTGTATACAGTCCTGTATATATGTACAGGTGCATCCCAATAAATTAGAATGTCATCAAAAAGTTTATTTATTTAAATAACTCAATTCAAACAGACAGATACTGTATGTCAGATGTTTATTTCTTTTCATTTTTATGATTATGGCTTCCAGCTTATGAAAACCCAAAACGCAAAATTAGAACATTGGGGGAAAAGTCCAATTTTGGAGACTCATGGTATAACACTCTAAATCAACTAATTAACTCTTATGCTTGTTCATTTTCTCTGCTTCCAACACATCACCTTCAGGAAAAAAGGTTGCTGCCTAATATATTCCACCCACTTCCAGTTGCCGTTGTAAAGAAGAGCCATATTGTGATGACTAGACTGGGTCGGAGCAACTCCAAAACTGAAGCTCTTGTGGGATGTTCCCAGGGTGCAGTGATCAGAACATGCAAAAAGTTCTGATCCAAGGAGGGAAAACCTGTGAATCAGTGACATGGCCGAGGCTCACTGATGGACATGGGTAGTGACGGCTGGTCCCTGTAGTCTGATCCAGTAGAAGAGCTAGTGTAGCTCAAATTGAGGAAAAGGTTCATGATAGTTCCAGTACTTGTTTTGGTGGTTCTTGAGGGACCTACTCAATATTAGATGTGTGTTCATAATGTCATGGCTTGATCAGTGTGTGTGTGGATATATATGTACTATATATATATATATATATACACACACAGATTTCCCTTCCTATATTGTTATAGCTACCAATTTGTTTCTCTTTTACTGAATTTAAGATTAACATTCAGTGGCCACTATGTTTTTATTTTATTTTCCATTTCAGCAAATCCTGTCGTTTATACCGTACATCCGGGAAGCATTAAACAGCATAGAGATGTCTTCCTTAAAGGCCTGATTTAAAAGATGACAAATGATTTCTGCTCAGCATTCCCCTCTCATAGCCTGCCATTAGAGGGTATGAAATGTGTAATTGAGCTTTATGGCAAACAGCTCCACCTGGTGAACATCACGACTCGTTAAATATTAATAAGATCACTTTCACATCCTTTTGGGTTTTGGAAAACATTTGGTTTTATTTCCTATTGCCCCGAAAGTCAAAAGCAATGCAGTAAACATTTCCAGCCTTGTTCTTTTCTGGTTATTTTACCCAACATTACTGATACACTTGTGACTTATGCCATTTAAAATGGTAAATTGGTACATTAGAGTTAAGTCTATTTTCAATATCGAATCAGTACAAATGATCATAGTACTTTATCACTATGCTTATACTGTAGTGTTAAGTCACGGGTACAGATAAGCAGAATGCCCCAGGATTTACCTCAGTAAAAAAAAAAAAAAATTCTTATTAAAAAATGCCGTAAACAATGATTATGGCATGAACTGCAGCTAATTTGGTATCCTGAGATTATGTTTTTTACTGATTTGCTAACTCTATTTTTAACAAAGCTGGCTTGTTTTCTTTGCTAATACCAGGTGAGACTAGCATTAAATAAATAACTAGCATAATTGGTTAGGCAGCAAGTTACATTAATGGTAAATACAACAAAGCAAATTTGTAGAGTATAAACTTTTTAAAAAACATTTGGAATGAATATATAAAATTCTTAATTCTACTTTATATTTTTTAACTTAACATTTTTAATACATTTTAAATGAGCAAGTACTTCATCCACCCCTGTATAAACCTTTATTTTATTTACTGCTATGTACATTGTTTTACTATTCAGCCCCAATACCACTACTATAGTATACTCTTTGGTAATAGCAAAGAAAAATCTTTGATGTTTAGTGCAGAAAAATTAGGTGAAACGTGCATTGACTTGAGAGAAAACGATGAAACTAGTCATACTGTTAGCTTGATTTTATTTCTGGCGCGTCATCATTTTTGATCAAAGTGTTCTCAATCAAATTTCTAACCAATTTTTTATTTTTTTTTTATGTATTATATTTGTACTTACAGATTTATCCTAAATTTGTAATTTATGTATTGCACTTTATTACAAGTACAAATAATGTGCTAGTTACTGTAACTTACGATCACTGTTGCTATTAATATTAGTAATATATTAGTTTTACTAAAGTAAAGTAATAAAATAAAGGAAGAATTGTACTATTAAAATGATCATTTTTATAATAATATAACTATAATTGTACTATTAACAATTCAATCTTTAAATCAGGCCTGAAATATTTAGTAAAACCTTTTAAAAAGATTTAATTACATCTAAGAGTGAGTTCAAGACATCAGACTTTCATGCTGTGCTTTGCCTGCCATGTTTTAGCCGCATTTGCATTTCATCAAATTATTTTTGTGTCAGATATACCGTAGGCCATGCAATTTAAAGAGTTTATCCTTAAAAAAAAAAAAAGAAAGAAAGAAAAATTGTATTTCTTTTTCTTCTTTTTTTTTTACATTCTCTGAATGTTGGTGGTGATGTTGTCCGGAGAGTCGGATTGCACCGTAGTGATGATTGTGGTGGTTGTCTGTGGCAGGGTGGAACTTGTGGTGTACCTCTTCTTCCTCAGTTCCTGCTCGTATGCAGCGTTGTCGTAGGGGGAAGGGTTTTTCAGGTTGTGCACGTCGTAGTTGGGGATACGGAGGGATCCAATCAGCGAGGTTTGACGTCTGGTGTCGTATGTCTGACTTTTCCCTCTGTTGCAGCAACTGGAAGAGAAACCCTTCTGTCAGCTTTTCATATCAGAGTGACATCATGGCTACAGGGGAAACTATCCTGGTTTTTTTTTTTTTTTCTTTTGCAAGTAATTTGTATTCAACACTTCACTCAAGAACAAGACAAAAATTGAACGAAAACTGATTCGATGGGAGACTTTTGTAGAATTCGGCTAATCTTTTATGGAAGGTCTTATTAGACTTTATTGCACCATTGAAAACATTGATGCGCTTTTTTTGAGAAAACTAGAAAAATTGCAATAGAATGAATCAGTCTATTAAGAACATTTTGACATTATGCAAATGAGAACTGGACTCAACTGGTTCATTAGCCTTATATTGTATATATATTTTTCTACATTTGCACCCAGGTTTTTCTTATTCTCTTATATTTTCTTATATTTTTCTTACATTTTTTATTTTCTTATATTTTTCTTATTGGATATTGGATATTTTTTACTGTACATATATTTTATTATTCTATTCTTAGTTAAATCTATTTCTACTTTCTTTGTTATATTCATTTCGTGTAAATAGTCTTAAATAGTCTTTATTCTAAGGTCACGGGCAGTCGCCTAAGCATTTCACTGCATATCGTACTGTGTATGACTGTGTATGTGACAAATAAAATTTGAATTTGAATTTGAATTTGATTAGATGCATTAATGCAGTGTCTGATTGTCCGGAACAAAAAAAATATTTAAACTGAACCTTGTCTTGATCTTGGCATGGTCGAGCGCCCTGTTTTTCTGTTTATTTAGTAACGAATGTCTTAAATTGGATTTTACTGAAACATTATCAGAAAGTTTCAAAATTAAAAACGTGGAATAGTTGGAAACGATTTGAGGCTGGGACTAAACACTCGTAGAATACAGTAGTATACAGCATTTGTCCTATTCGTAACATTAGATTATTTCTGTATTTGCACTACTATTTTTCAGCCTGCTTTACTGACACATCCAGTAGTCATGTGTGTAAACAAGTAAATTATTTATTCAATTTTTTTTTCTTTAAAAAAAAAAAAATTAAGCTATTGATCCATTTCAGATTTTAGCTTCCTAATATTCTAATATTTTAAACAGCCATCATTGGTACAATTAATATTAGTTTGCTGCTTGACCTACCAGGCCATTATGAGGAAAGCGAGCAGCGCGAGCAAAAGCAGTGCAGCAGCAGTGCTAAGAATGGCGGTGATCACCACCATCGCGCCGGACCTTCCAGCATAACCACTACCAAGACTGGCTGGACTTTGTACTGTGGAAATGAAACAGAGGAACAGAGTTTTGTTGGCCTCAACAATACTTTAATTCCTTTAATTGGCTTCCTTGGATTAAAGGACTGATGATTACTTACGCGTATTGACTGTAATGTTGTTGGACCAATTAGACTCTGCTAGAAGACCGTTCGTAGAATTGGCAAGAAAGTACTTAAAACTAGGTGGGGAGAAACAATAACAGATCAGTCATTTTATAAAGACAAAATGTGTTCGACCACCTAGTAGAATAAGATACTGAAATCTGACGTACCTCATAGTCGAGCCTGAAGGCAGCACACCATTGCAGTTAGCGCCAGTGCAAGCACCACTTGCTCCAACTTGGAAATAGGTAGGAGGAATACCAGCATTTGTGCAGTGTAAATTATTCTGTAACCCAACTTGGGTTACAAAGTAATTCTTCTGGCCAGAATTGAAAGTAGTTGGGTACGAAGTGAGGCTGGCAATATCCGAGGCGTTTTTGTCTGTGTCAAATGTGCCTTTTGCTGTGATGAAGAAAAGAAACACAGACATGATTGTTTCATATCAGCTGTATAAGTATAGTATATAACATTTTATGAAAAATATATAAAGACATATATGAAATCATTTTAATACAATATTAGCACGATGCTAGTCATTAAGCAACTGAAACTCCTTTCAAATGTTCCACGTTTTGTTATGACGCACTCATCTTAAAATGGACTTAAATCCTTTTTATTATCATGGGGTGTTTTTTCATTTATAAAAAATAATAATAATGACTGAAATATGCCACTTATTTAGACCTATCACTTTTGGCAGCAATTACAGCCTCAAGTCTGCTTGTGAATGATGCTACAAGCTCGGCAGACCTTTCTTTGAAGTTTTCTTTGGTAGAATCATCAACGCTAGGTTCAAATATGTTGGATGAACAGTGTCAGTGCACAGCCATTTTCAGATCTCTCCAGAGATGATCCACTGGGTTCAGGTCCAGGCTCTGGCTGGGCTACTCCAGGACTTTCACAGAGATGTCCTGAAGTCACGCCTGTTTTTTATTGGAGTTATTCATTGGGTTATTGTCTTGTTAAATGGAGAAGATTTTCACTCAGGATATCTATGTCTGTATCCATTTCCCCTCTATTCTGTCTAGTCTCCCAGTTCCACTCAGGGAAAAAACATCCCCAAAGCATTAAGCAGCCACCACCGTGATTGACTGTAGAGATGGTTTTAATAAAGTGATGCCCAGTGCCTGATTTTCTGATTCCAAATAGTTTAATGTTAGCATCATCAAAGCACAACATTTTGTTGAGGTCATCAGAGGCTTTTTGGCAAACTCCCAGCAGTCCATCATGTACCTTTTAGTATGGAATGGATTCTGTGTGGCCACAGTACCAAAGTGGCTTGATTGGTGGAGTGTTGCAATAATGGTTGTCCTTCTGTAAATCTCTCCCTTCTCCACTGGGGAATTGTGTGTCTCACTTATACAGTAGTGACTATTGGATTCTTGATTACCTGTCTGACCAAGGTCCTCCATCCCTGATTACTCAGTTTGGTTGAGTTGGGTTGGGTGTCCAGATCTGGAAAAAAATCTCTCTTTTTTCCTTTTCAGAATGATAGAGGCTCCTGTGTTATTGGGGACTTATTGGGGAAATTTTCTTGCATCCTTCCCAAAATCTGTGTCATGACACAAACCTGTCACACCGGTCTACAGATAATTCTCTCAATCTAATTGCTTTGTTTTCACTCTGACATACACTATTTATGGTGGCACCTGATATAGACAGCTTTATGTGACTTGTCTAATTATGTTCCATGAATTCAATTAAGTACAGGTGGACACCAGTGGATGCACCACAGCTTAGCTACAAGCATAAGACTCCAAAACACCTGTTTTTACTTTTATCATTGTGGAGTACTGTGTGTAACTATGCACTTAATATGTATTGAGACTAATGAGTAAAAGAAATCATTGGGCTGTGAAATGCTAAAACAGGAATTCTACAGTACAAGAACACTTTAAAACATTACTATATGGTTATCTAGTTATAAGTTACTATCAGGATAGTAACTATGTGTTGCTAGTTCAAATAAAATGTAAGGGAAAAAACTCACCTGAGCTCAGGGCAGCCGCCAGCCACACATTACATGGGCCTTGGGCTCCACAGGTGACATTGTCAAAGTAACAAAACGGCTTCTGAAGGTAGACACTGTTGGTAGTGACTGGTACAGCCAGGTTTGACGCAAGAATTGGTGTGTTGTTCACCAAAACTGTTGAACAAATTGAACATGGTTAACCAAATGCCTTAACACTTGGCTGTGTTAAAAATCATAATCTAGGCTTTTTGTAAAGCAAAAAGGGAATATTAGTAAAGTTTTACACAAAGGCAACACACTAAAAGTTTAAACAATGGATCTGTAATTCAGTGGATTGAGGTTTTTATTTTATTTTATACAAAGCATTTTCAAACTAACCAAAAATCTAGTCAAAAACTTGGGAACTAACAAGAATATGTTAAGCAAATCTGTCAGTTCCTACAGTATATTGTGAGCGTAATCCATAAAATACATGATGGACTGGCTGAGAAAATGCATAAAACACAAGACTTCAAGGTGAAGTCTTAGAGCACATGTTACTGTATAAATAAGGAAACATATGCTCTATAATTTCTTGAGATACAATTTAATAAACACAAAAGTACAAACCATTTCAATCTCATTTGTTCTTGACCATTCAATCCCTATCTGTATACTAAAATAGAAATCAAACTATAATGAACGCTGTGGTAAATTATGTTGTATAATATGCAAATTTTAAGGGATAAGAAAATAAATCATGACTTCAGGCCATTTAGAAACTGAGATTTTGGTTTTATATACATATAAAAGAATTTGAGGAAAATGTTAAGATACTGTTGCTTGTAATGTTTAGAAAGGTTTACAAAGGAAATGACCCTGTACAGTATAGTGATAATAACTTGACCTATACAGCAGGAAACAAGCTTTTCAAGGATATGAGACATGATGCGATTGTGTAAGAGGGTGAGGCTTAAAGCATTCCTAATAGGTACTAAGTTCAATATAATACAATGGTTAAAAGTGTGAGAAAAAAAATCTAAATTGAGTTTTTTTTATACATATATATTTTTGAAGCTACAGTTTTTGAGAAAAAAAAAGACAGATGCAATGTATCCAAAAAAAAAGATGTTTAAAAAATTGGTATTTCAACTTCTAGAGTTTTAACTGCCATGATGAATCATAAGTAACAAATTCCACAAATAAGAACACACATTTTCATTCAAACTTCAGTGCTCAAATGTTTCAATGCTACAGAAATACTAAGGGTTCATCCATTCATGACTAAAGGTATAAAATAATTTAAAAAATAATAAAAGTGAATTTGTAATGTTTCTACTATTAATAACCACAAATTATTCTATTTAAATGTTTTCAACTGGCTCATTATAGACTGAATTTCATTTATGAGTTTATACAAGTGCTTGGATTATTATTTAATTAACAACAACAAAAATTATCATACAAGCCTCAGTTAAGATAAAAAAAAAAAAAACTTAACCACCAGACAGGTGTATCACTTATTACACGTGATATATCAAATATATACAGCGTATGTGTATAATAATAATAATAATAATAATAATAATAATAATAATAATAATAATAATAATAAAATAGTTATTATTATTATTTTGTTGCTGTTTACTTTTATATAACTGAATAGTCTGAATACTGTGACAGTTTACTTTTGCACCTGTTCAAGTGGTTTGTCAGAATGATGATGTTAACATACAAGTTCAGTCCTGTCCTAAGTTTCTGTCAGCATTCGATTATAACGGCTTTGTTCCCACACGAAGCATGTCTGAACAGTGACCATCTGAGAATCTAGGGTGTGTGCTTGTGTATATATATATCTTAAAGTGCAGCGAAATTTGAGTACAATTTTCATTTTACATTCACAGTTTTCAAAACCACGCAAAGAAATGACACACATTTAGGTGTCATAATTAGCAGAAAGGGATTATAGTGACTATAGTACCGCTCCCAGTTCCTGTTGCAGGTGACGAGATTTTTTTTTTCTACCAAAAAAAAAAAAGAAAAAGAAAAAAAGGATGAGGATTACAGAAACAATGTGTCGCAAAATGTATGCCACCAAAAGGCGTGGTAGCATTTGAGCAGATTTTTAGTATGGGAGTGTATGGCTGGGAGGGTATATGTGGCCGGTATGACTAAATGTTAAATACAAACAGGATTAACTAGGAAGGACAATAGGATCTGCGTATCAAAGTGATGACTAAACATCAAAATTAGACGTTCAGGAGAGTTTGCGGAACCACACACCCAAAGATGTTGATCGTTACCTTTATTGAGATGTGTTTTTATTGTAGATTATAGCAATTATAGCAGTCAAGTTAAGGAGTGGTCCTCTACCCTGGACCTCAAGGACCACCTTCCCTCCAGATTTGACTATTTTTAGTGTTCTTTGACACCCACTTCATTTTGGAAAAGAGAAAATAACCAAATATACAAGTGGTCACCCAGGACGATTGTTGAGAACCACTGAAGCAGTTTAAGGAAAGGAATTAAAGTAAAGTTCTGGAGGAGTATTCGTTATTCTGGAACTATCCACCATTCATCCAATATGTATGCCTTGATTGATTATTGCACACCACTCCAAGATCTCCCATAGGTGTTCACTTTGGTGATTGTAAGGCCAGAGAAGATGATTTGCATCGATTTCATCTTCATTAAAGAATTAAGTGAGCTTTATACTCTGGGGATGTCGGCAAGGTCATGCCCCCATCAGGACTGAAAGGTCTCATCATTGGATAAGAACTTTGTACTGATTTGCTGTGGCACATTTGGAAAGCTAAAGCATGGCAAGAAACGAAATAAGTATACAATAGCAGTGGAATGTTTGTCTACACGTTTTGGTGTTGCTTTCCTTGGAAGGTCTTCATGAGAGCCAGTTTCATCATGGTGCTTGATGGGTTTTGCAAATGCACTTGACAATATTGTTCATGCAAGAATTGTTCCAGAACAGCTGACCTTCGGATCTTAAAATAACAACTGACTGTTGTTGTTGTTGTTGTTGTTGTTGTTATATAATTACCTAATAATCAAATAAATCAATCAATAAACAACAAAAAATATTAGAAGGTGTGTCCAAACTTTGAACTGGAACCTTGTACCTTTTCTCTAAAAACTTCACTTCTGGGTTTAATTACTGGGTCGTCTCTTTAGCTTTCTTTCTCTTTATCTCAATTAATCATTTAAATTCATGTAGCATTAAGATAATTTGTTACTGGAACTAAGGGCTCCCTATGCGCCAAGCAGGTCCATGAAGACAAGATTCGCCAAGGTTTGTACTCCACCTTTAGGGTGAACTGGAACACGGAGTGCATCCAATGAGCACATTCCTACCTCCATGTCCCAGAATCTAGTGAAAAGTCTCCCCAGAGTTTTACATTCCGTATTAGTAAATTTGTTGAAATGTTATGGGACCTTTACATTTCTCCCAGGTTGACAAAATCATATAGAGATATTATATAGGTGTGTATTATATACATATAGTATAGATGACATACATATGAAATATAAGAAATACATAGAAAAAAAAACTGTTTTTACGGATTTAAAAGTAAATGTTACACAGAATTTGTCTTCGATCCAAACCAGAAACCAGTATCTGCATAAAGGTTATTGTAATTCCATTACAATAACCTGCTGTCAATAAAAGTACTGTACATATTGACTGTAACCACATGTCATTGCTGTAAGACAATTTCCAGGATGGAAAAAAAAAGAAAGAAAAGAAAAAAATAACATGATATGTTTTTTTTTTATATATATATATAATAATAAAGGGGAGAAATACTCACTGGTAAAGATCCCATGGAATTTTATACAGACCAAACAGACCACTAGGAAGGCCTTCATTTTGGAGTCCGGCAGTAAGGACACTATGTTCTTCTGGTAATAAAATGCTGTGTGGCTCAAACCTGGCAGGTTTTTCTACTTAAAAGCCTTTCCATTTAATATCATCCCTCCCATGGTAAGAGGAGGATATAACAGTTAAAGGGAGTGGTCCATACTTGTGCATGTGTGTGTTTGTGTGTGTTTTACATTTCTACTGGAAACTGGGAGGTGCAAATGACAATGTCCTGACAAATCAAAGGACGGTTCAGCGCCCTTATGTAAGATTGGCCTACTATACCTACTCGTCATGAGGCCATACAGGTAAAGCTCGAACCCCGTGGAACGCCACATGTAGTTCCATCCATGTCAACAAGAGACACTTGACACCGGAGTAAAGGAGGCTACAAACACACATAAACAGTCATAGCACTTTCACACGACGGGTCAGAACTCTCGAGATGTACAAATAATACTGGAGACAATTTATTTAACTATGTAATGCCACAAGGAGGTTTACAGATCAATGAGCCTTACAAAGCGGAGGATGAAATGGCACCACGTCCCCATCCCATATTATAATGAATGCATAGAATAAACAAACAAACAAACAAACAAACAAACAAACAAATAAATAAATAAATAGCTGGAAATGTGGGAGAAAAGGGAATTTTGTAGACATATTTACCCGCCAAGTCTAATTAAAAGGGATTGGTGAAACCAGCTCGCCCAGGACCTGCTTAGGCACAACACTGCAGTTTATGATGACTCAGATTTGCTGGGGAGAAAAAAAAAAAACTCAAGCTAATCTGAAACTATAGTGAAGAGTCAGAGCAGCCAAACAGGATAAACCATCATGCATCAGCCTGGGCTGTTGAAGATAAAAACATGCATGAATTAACATTTGCTTTTATAGCCCAAAAAACTACCACAATACTATACAGTAGTGGCTGAACGTGTGATGAACAGGACATTAAAGGTCCCATATTATCCTCTTTCTGTTTCAAACATATTTGCGTAGGACTTGGATAAGAGATCTCCAAAATGTAGCAGCTGAAATAAAATTTGGATTATGCATCCCGGCTGCTTGATTTTCATAGTTTCCCCCCTTTTCCAAATACACCATTTTAGTGTCTGTATCTATAGAAAATAGAAACAGAAAATAGAGTATACAAAAATGGAAGAAGCACAAACAGACGAGACTGTTTTTACTCCTGATTTTGTTCGTAGGATCAGACTGAAGAACCATCTAAATGTTCAAAATGATAAAAAAAATAAAAAGTGAACTTTGTATAGAATACAATACAGTAGGTCCAATAGATATGTTCACATTACAAACCATTTTGTTTTTGGATTTACATGCCATGACGCTGTCTGGGGTAAAACGTCGCGGCCACTCACTCATTTCAAACAATGTATGTGATTTTTGCAAAAAAAATATGCTTGGGGTTTTGCTCTGGAGGATGGCAAGCAGTTTTTTTTTTTGTTTTTTTTTGTCATCTGTATTTATTGAGGTCCTTCTCTTCACATCTTACTTTAGCGGTTTTATCATGTTGCTATGCAATGCTAATGTTGCTAGCATTGCTATGAAATCCGCTTGCTGCCGGTACTGACTAAGGACCTTATGCATGTGCCGAGGCAAAAAGTCACATGCATTCTGATCTAATCGCTTTCATTCAAATCACATGACCATGCATCTGATATATACACAGTATATACGAAACAGACGAAAGTGACTCAGGTCCGATCTAAAAGGCATCAGATTTCTGCCTTCGGATCTGTCACATTAGGATAAAAAATCGGAACTGAGTCACTTCAGGCTGGTAATGTCAACAGAGCCAATGTCTCTATATACAACTGAAATATAAATATCTTTAAAAATAATAAATGTGGGTGTGTCCTGCTATAAGACAGAACTATCAGGAAGCTGTTCAAAGGCGAGACAAAGCTTGTGTACGTCACGTTCAGGAACTAAGTCGTCTTTAAGACTGATGTATTTATATATTCAAAAAAAAAATTCTATGGTAACAGCTCACTCATATGCATTTGGACCATGAAACCTAAATCAACTTGAACGTTTCTACATTTTTATTGGGGATTTAGAAAAGTCCCGTTTGCAGATTGCAAGAAGCCATGTGAAAATACCTTTGGGACTTCTTATGTCTTACTTTCAACAATGGCTTTCTTCTTGCCACTCTTCCATAAAAGCCAGATTTGTATTGTACAAATTCAAATATATATATATATATACTGTATATATATATATATATATATATATATATATATATATATATTACAGCTGTGCTTAAAATAATAGCAGTCCAACATCAGTAACCAGATCAGTACCTGTTTTTGGGAGAAGTGATATTTCTTAATGGTGAATATTTTACTTGTAGGTGTAGTGGAGTAAAAGAAAACCAACAGACCCAACAGTCATGACTCGCATGCACCCGATTCTGTGTAATTGAATCATTAATTGAAAAGGGGCGTGTTCAAAATAATAGCAGTGTGGAGTTCAATTGGTAAATTATTCTGTGAAAAGCAGGTGTCAAACCCTTAAATAAGGTGTTCCCCTTATTTAAGGATAAATGCAGAGAAGGTTGTCCCGTGCATTTCTCTCTGCAAATCAGAGCAGAATGGGTCGTTCCAGACATTGTTCAGAAGAACAGTGTACTTTGATTCAAAAGTTGATTAGATGATGGGAAAACATACTGTACAATGGGGTGCAGAAAATGATATCAAATGCTTTAAAATGGAGACCAAAACTAGAAAGATGTGAAAGAAAACGGAAAAGTACCATTCGAATGGATCAAAGGATAACAATATAGACTCAGCCAATAAACAGTTCCAGCATGATCAAAGAACATCTGAAGTTACCTGTGAGTACTGTTACCATTAGAAGACGGCTATGTGAAGCCAAGCAAACAGCAAGAAGCCCCGCTTGGTCCCATTGTTGAAAAAAAGACATGTGCTGAAGAGATTACAGTTCGCCAAAGAACACATTGACTGGCCTAAAGAGAAATGGCGCAATATTTTGTTGACTGATGAAAGCTAGATTGTTCTTTTTGGGTCTAGAGGCCGCAGACAGTTTGTCAGACGACCCCCAAACACTGAATTCAAGCCACAGTACACTGTGAAGACAGTGAAGTTTTTCAACAAGACAACGACCCCAAACGCACCAGTAATCGAGCAGCATCTTGGTTCCAGACCAACAAGATTGACATTATGGAGCGGCCCGCCCAATCCCCAGACCTTAATCCCATAGAAAACTTGTGGGCTGACATTAAAAATGCTGTTTCTGAGGCAAAACCAAGAAATGCAGAGGAATTGTAGCATGTAATACAATTGTCACAGATGTGAAGCAGTTCTCAGAAATCATGGTTATACGACTAAATATTAGTTTAGAGATGCACAAGATTAAACTTCAAGCATTTTTGTTTAAACGGTAAATTCGTCACTTTGTAAAGATAAATGATGACACTACTATTTTTTGGAACAGACTACTATTTGGTTTTTCTTCAATTTCTGTAAGCTAATAATACATCATGTTGTGATTCAGAATAGAACGTGTAGGGTGTCCAATGCATTTGTTGATTTAAATTAAAAGTTACTAAAAGGATATGGAGCTTTACTCACTTTTTTCAACACACCGCTATTATTTTGAACACAACTGTATAGAACCTTTAAACTTCATGAGGCTGTTTGTTCACTAATGTTCTCTAACAAACCTCTGAGGGCTACACAGGACAGGTGTACACACACAGGTGGACTCCATTTACTAATTAGGTGACTTCTGAAGGCGACTGGTTCCACTGGATTTTAATTAGGTGTATCAGAGTAAAGTGGGCTGAATAAATATGCATTTTTGTTTTTATTTGTAAAAGATTTTGATCATGTTCCGTCCACTTCACAATTATGTGCCACTTTGTGTTGGTCTATCACATGCAATTTACATTTGTGGTTGTAACGTGACAAAATGTGGACAAGTTCTAGGCTTATGAATACTTTTGCAAGGTGCTGTAAACCCATTTTAAACTGAATTGAATTTAAAAGCTTTTAAAAAACTGTTATGGTGACGTCCTTTTTAAGTATCCAAGTATTAATTTGAAAAAGACTTAAAAAAAAAAAAAAAACTGTTTATAGCTGATCAATCAGCTATGCATAACAGGAAATGTTTTCACAACATGAAATGCAACTTTAAACTGATAAAAAATAAGAATATTTTTATTGTCCAGGGTTTAAACAAGCAAGTTACATTGTCCCCCCTAATGTGACCTCATATAAGAAGATCCCCTCCCCCGGTTTGTTGCTCAGTTCTACAGACACTTAAATGGCACATTTGGAAGAGGAGTAAACTAAAAGGAGTCCGAGGAATAAAAATGCATTTATGGTGATTTACATATCTCACAGGTTTTCAGATTTTCTTTGTACAATTTTATACGTCATACCCATGTTTGTGTCCGAGATTAAAACATAGGAGGAAAAAAATTCTCTCCTGTCGAGTCAGAGGAGCTACAAATCATTTTTATGTCCTCTGGCTATTATGGTTAAAGAATGAATTTCCTTCAAGCTATTTCAAGGTTACGAAACCAAAAACATGAACTGCAGGCTCTGCTTCGAAATTGTTTTGTTTCTCGTAGATGGTGCAAGCGTAGCTCTGGGACACGAATCTCATTCGAAGACATGCCATGCATTTAAAACACAGTTCCCTCTTTGAACGAAAACAAATCACTGTTTATACAAGACAAGAAGATGAACTGCTGGTTTTGTCATGTTTATTAAAAATATATAGTATGTACAATCCAAGGATTAAAAAAAAAAAAAAAAAAAAAAACCACAAACTCGGATTTCCTCTGAGTTTTGATCAAAGTCTTGTTGAAGATGTTTGAAACTCAGACACTTGTGATAAAATTCTTCAGGAGTCACCTTTTTCCCATGACAAAGCTGGGCTCCTCGGCATCATCCTCCCGTTCGTTCTTTTCCTCGTCGTCCTCCTCTTCCTCGCTCGTAGAGGACGCCTCCTCTTCCTTATCAGACTCTGTGGAGACGCATTTAACTCATAATGATTATGCATGTTTGAAGAGTATTAAATATGAATAAAATGACATGGGAAATATTTAGTCACACCTTCTTGGCTCTTGCTCTGCTGTTTGGCTTTCTTGGCCATCAACTTCTTCTGTTTGAGCTTCTCCCTAAACAAGAAAAGTAGAAAACCTATATAAAAAGCATCCTAATATCTTTAGTGTAACTTTTTAATATTTACAATATTTACATTTTCTTTTGTAGTTTATAGTAACGCTTATGCACATTACATTCTCTCTATCCATCTACTGTATCTTGTACATCATGTTCTCTTAAACCATACCACCAAACATACTGTACACTATAAAATTATTGCCCATCTTCAAGCGTAATAGACAGAAACAATAACTCAAACATGCACACAGGGATGTTGTGTGGTTTACTTATTCCTTCATGCAGAATGTTTGCCAACAAGCTCCTTTCTATTCTAAAGTTTGTGGCTCTTCCTTTGTTTTGTTTTTTAGGGGTTTCATATTTCAGTGACTGAGATGGTCTGTGCAAAACATTTGGCTGACTGTGTTTTCTGAACTGTTTGAATGAGAGAATATTTGAGGTCTAAACCTTCTGGCAGAGGCAACTCGAGTTAAAAACAAAACAGAATTGATAATGCTTTCAGGAGCACCTGAACTGCCGGGGGTGCCAATACTTCTGGAGGGAACTATATGACTTCTATAAAAAAAAATTTAATACTCGGCAAGTATTAATAATAATAATAATAATAATAATGTCAGTTTCTGACCATAGTTAGGAAAGTTGGCTGATTTGTTTGTTTGGTTTCTCAAACTGTTTCTTGACCCAGTCACTGGAGGGTTTTTTTTCCTCCTCCTGCCTCTTCTTTACCTCTTCTTCCTGCGTTTGGCCGTCCTCTCGTCAGCAGCCATCTGGTTTTCCTTTATTTTCTCCTGATAATCATCATCCAGCTTTTGCTGAATTAGGAGAAAAATATAGCCATGTTACATTCTCTGGTAGGAAGATATATTCCTCTCATAAACCATGATGCTGATAATTGGCATAAAAAATTGAAACATTAAAATAATAATAATAATAATAATAATAATAAAAAACCCTGTGCAGCACCTGTAAACATTTCTAGAGATTGTAATTATAATCAGGTATTCTAGTTTCTTGTTGTCCTTTTTTATTTTAGGTCGTCCTCACAGTTCTGCTCTGCGTACTGGATCAGCACATAAAGCCCTATTCTGACCGGATGCATTTTCCGAGGATTACTACCAATATTAAATAGTCCCATAATGCCAGTGTTAGTATGTTTTAAAGAACAAACAGAAAAGCTCAGTTATAGATAATAATAATGGACAAGTGTGGAGGGGGGACTGAACCAAGCCAAAACCGATCGCCTACTTGCGTCTGCTTTGCGAGCAAGAAGAAAAGGGAGCCACTTTCAGTTTTGTTTTTAAAGTAGCTGGTGGCAAGAGGAATCATAAGTTAAGGTTAAGCAAGGTTTGATAGTTTTTATATGCAAATATAATTATGAAAATGTAATTATTGTGCTGGAAATTTGTAATATTGGTAATATTTTTGGGTGGCTGGAACGGATTATCTGCATTTACAATATTTCCTATAGGAAAATGCGTTTCACAATACAAAATTTCACCTTAAGAACTTGAACCAGAACGGATTAAATTTCCGCATGCTGATGTACCGCTGTAACTCCACAGTCACCCAAACCCATAAGTCAGATTACTGGTTTAAATAAAAACAAATGTGCTTGTCCATTATGTACATTTCGTATAGCTTTATAATGTATACAGTTCGAAATCATGAGATGAGAAATAACTTGTGGCCTTCTTAGACTTCCTTATATGTCTGTAGTATAGCCTACATACTTAGGGTCATGTGACCTACCAATAGGCTAATATTTTGCACTCCCTCAAGAGCCAAATCTGTGATTATATGGTTTTTTTTTTTTTTTTCTTAACAAGGTGTATGCAACACACTAAAGACAGAACTTTTAATTTCATCAAACTGGCAACAAAGGAAATTAACAGTTTCTTAGTAATGCATTATCAGCAGGATTCTCTCTTGCACAAAGCTGATACCTTTTCAGATAGCCGGTCCAGAAAATCTTGTCTCTGGTACTCGCGGCGCCTCAAGTGTCTGTAGACATGGAACTCACCGCTGCCTGCTCCGGCACTGGAGCCTGTTTACAGATCATGTTATGGTTATTAGACTCATGCATTTTGGCAATTAATATACGAATAGTATATGTAATATGCACATACAGGTACACAGTATGTAGATGCCAAAACAACTCAGTGCTCGTTACAGTGAGAGGCTGATTAAAGAGCTGAAGACTAAACTTCTGACTGATATTGGGAGTAGTTGTCTTCTATGACGATCAGTGTTGGGGGACGTTACTTTTTAAAGTAACTAATTACATCCCAAAATTACTGTCTTCAAAAAGTAATCCATTACATTACTGCGTTACTTTCTGATAAAAGTAACTAGTTCGAGTACTTTTACATTGCAGAAAATGAAAACTCTTTTGTGCTTCCTCATGCATGTTGTTTTAGTCAAGACCTTTATTATTATTCTACCATCATCACTCAGCGAAGTTTGGCCCATAATCTGTTAACTATTTCAACTGCGCGGTGGCTGTAAGTAAGGTTCATGATTCACCGCGAGTTTCGGCACGGTGATTACTTTTTCATCTTTCTGCGCGTTAGGCCTCGCATAGTCAAACCGCATAGGTGAGATAGGGGTATAACAGCAGGAATAACAGAGGGGGCGGGGCTTGTAGGACGACTTTCTCTCTATCTCACTCACTCACACACACACACACACACACACACACACACACACACTAATGGATTGGGAATGACTGCTGTCATAGATAACATAAATTGTCTGAATTACGGATAAAATTTTTGAAAAAGTAACTGTTACATCAAAAAAGTAATCTGAGTACTCTAACGCAATTACTTTGTAACACGTTACACCCAACACTGATGACGATGCACGTCTGCACAATTCATTTCTAAATTTGGATTAAAAAATAATTCTATGGCCAGAGTGTGGCTAATTTTAACTCACCCTTAAGAGTGTGTTTTTTTTTTATACCCCAATAATACCGTCAAACCGGTATCCTCGGTTATATTGTTCAGCTCAATCACAGCGCATGCGCGGACATACCCATGACGTCACGGACGAACTCCGGGGCCGCGCGCGGACTCCATTCTTTCGGTCTTTCTGGAACAGGCGCCGGTTTATCCTGCAAAATACATCACACATGGTTGTGTCACCGGAAATAACTACAGCTGCGCACTAATTTACTACTATAACCGCTAAACATGTTTGTTTAGCGCGCGCAGCCCTTATCCTTTATCTCACGCGCTAACCAGGCAGTGTGTGGCTAACTCGGGAGGTTAATATCAAACTCACTGGATTGCGCATTAATTTCTCCAACTTGAGCCGCTGCTCCTCTGCCGGAGTTTTGGCGATGATTAAAGGCTGCGACTCCTTTTTCGAAGGTTTCCCCTGTTTTGATTCCTTCTGAGACGCCGCCATGTTTTCCGTTTGCTCCTTCTTCCTCGATGGTTGTAAAACAAACGAGCTGAGAAAAGAGATGAGCACACTGCCATCTAGGGGACAATCCGCGCAGTGCGCTGCTTATACCTCATACAGTAATCAGCCATAACATTATGACCACCTGCCTAAAATTGAGTACAAAAACACAAAACAGTCAAAAAAAACACAGTAATGATCTGTCAATGAACAATTAACCTTTCCCTGAATTTGAGAAGAGTACAGTTACTCGTCTACTGAATTGGACTAATGTGTAGTGGTTAGCTCTGTCGCCTCACACCTTCAGGGTCTGGGCACGAATTCCTGCCTTGGGTTCTGTGTGCATGGCGTTTGCATGTTCTCCCCATGTTTGGTGGGTTTCTTTTAGGTACTCCGGTTTCCTTCCAAGAGCTAATTTTTTAAATCTCATTACAGTGTCGGCTGGAAATGGGTGGGATATATTAGGCAGCAAGTGAACCTTTTTTCCTGAAATTGATGTGTTGGCTACAGAAAAAATGGGCAAGTGCGAGGATTTTGAGTGACTTTGCGAAGGGCCAGATTGTGATGACTGGGTCAGAGGAACTCCGAAACTGCAGCTCTGTGGGATGTTCCTGGTCTGCAGTGGTCAAGACACACCAAAAGTGATCCAATGAAGGAAAACCGGTGAACTGGGTGGCCAAGGCTCACTGATGCACATGGGGAGTGAAGGCTGGCTCGTTTAGTTCGATCCAATAGAAGAGTTGGTGTAGATCAAATTGATGAAAAGGTTAATGCTGGTTGTGATAGAAAAGTGTCAGAACACACAGTGCATCACTGTTATGGTGGCAGAAGGAGGAACTACTCAATATTAAATAGGTGGTCATAATGTTATGGCTGATCGGCACACACACACACTTTCACCCTAATAAAATTAAAGCTGTGAATGAATTCTTCTAGGTGATGAATTTGTTCAGCTTCATTTTCCCACATGGCTTTAAAGTGTAGCTTTAGCAGCATTGACAAAAACAAGGTGAAAAACATTACCCGTGTGACTGAAGGTGAAAACCACAGTGGTAAGAAATTAAATAAAATGAATAAATAGCCATCTGTGTGGAATCATTTTACCCTGCATTTACAAATTGAACGTGTTCAGTGTTTGCATGAATTGTCAGGCTACGTGGAGAATAACAAGGAAGTAGCCGACGTTCCATGAGAAAATGGTTAGCACAGGCAAACTTGTGGTGTAAGAGAACACTTTAGGATATGGTTAGAGGATCTCCTCCTTGTCCTCGTTGGTGCACAGAGTGTTTTATTCCATATATACATACATGTTCTTCTATTGGCTATACAGTATGTAGGCCTTTACTACTGTTTTTACTCACGTAACAAGTATCTCCTAAATGTTAGCTATCAATATCAAATTACAGTTTGTTTTTTACACTTGACTTGGCATATACAGTAATCTATAAAGGATAAAATCAGGATATAAGCCCTACGAAGAGGAGCGCACCGTAGATGACATTAGCACACAATAGACACTAAACATAGCCAAACACGGCATGTAATTACTGCCGAGCGGCTCTCGGATCGATTGTCTGCACTAAGGTGGAGTCAGTATCTCTCGGCTCTTACATGTCAGCCACACACGCAGTTTCCTGGGCACCCTGCATTCATCATCTGGGAAACACCTAGACACACACACCCGCCTCACACTTTCCCATATGTTGGCTTCTTACGCTTACATTCCACTCGCATGCCGTAACCGTTTCATTGTGTATGCAGCAAACAGAGACTGTTGCCCCAGGTGACATTAGATTTTTTATTATTTTTTTTATCCTTTTTGTTTAGCCTTTTTTTCCTGTTCCCTTTTTTCTTTTTTTCTCCAGCACACCTCCTAGGGAAAGGAATGCTGCGCCTAAGCGAGAAGCATTGAAATGCCTGTCACAGCATTAACGTGGGAAAGGAGCACCGTGTTCTCGTCACGCGCACACCACCATCCGTGAAACATAACGCTGTTCAAAGGAGCTGTGGTCCCTCGGCCCCTGAATTAATGGAACAGGCCTGCGCTGCAGACTCTCACACACACACACACACACACACTGTATGTGCAAATCCCATCACAGCAAAACAATCCATAATGCTGTTAATGTTTAATGGCCTGCTGACCCTAAGGTTCAAGTTAATGGGATGAGTCTTGAGAGGTTGGGGTGAATGTATATGAGGATATACTGTATAACACCATCATTCTCGGTTCTTCGTGCTTCACTGCAGTTTCTACTGCAGTCCACTCGATATTGGAGAAGTAAAAAAAGATTAGCTGAATATTTTTGGTCGAATTCCTTAGTATCACCAGCTAAAACCTTCTTGGGTTCTTTCCTTAAATAATAAATACATCACTGTTAGCGATGCTAGTTGTTGCCACGGCAACAACTAATTCGAAATTCTCTACAGGCCCAAGTGGCTTCCAAATCTCCATTAAGGTTTTTCCTTAGTAAATACAAAACTGTTTCAATCAACTTTGTTGCCTGACATAATGTATGAGAGGCGTTCAAGTCAAACCGAGACTCGTGATAATATTTTGGGAGAATAAAGGCGTAAACCTGAATGACATTTACAGTGATGAGACTCTTAACCGCAGTAGCTCGGAGATCACCGCAGCCATTCCCGTGAACATTCAGCATACATGACAATCAATGGATAACTTGTCACCAACTTGCGAAGAGACTCTGCGGAAACTGCACACCCAATAATTCACCAACACCCCTCGCACATTACAGGAACTTGGCTGGGAGTTATTGCCACAGCCCCCGTACAGTCCTGACCTTGCTCTAAGTAATTTCCACCTCTTTGGCCATTAAAGGGGTTCCTGGGAGGCCAGGACGCGATCATGAGAAACGCTTCTACCTTGATGGTATCCAAGCACTAATGAATCACTGTGAACCTTTTCACAGATTCATTTTCACTTGGCACCTTTTTGGAAGCATGTGGTAACCTATGGGGGGAGGTGTTTAAGTCAAACCAGGATTTTTGATTCTATACAATCAAAAGTCTCGGTTTGACTTAAACACCCCCCATAGGTTACCACATGCTTCCAAAAAGGCTCCACCTAGTGATGTTTTGTTACATAAAAGCTGTTCAGATCTGTCTGCATAGGATAGGTCATTTTTGCAAGTCATTACACCATAGTTAAATCAAACGTTAAAGGTCACCAATTATTAAAAATACTGAAAATTTTCCATTAAAGCTTTAAAACATTCTCTACCGCTTCTCTGTTTCACGTTCTTGCATTGGCCAGGGTTGAAACAAGCCAATTAGATTTTCCCACTAATGTGACCTCATATAAGAAGAGCCCCTCCCCTGGCTTGTTGCTCAGCTCTGCTTAGTGAAAATGCACATTTAGAGGAGTAAAATAAAGGGAATCTGAGGTATAAATAATGAATTATCTGAGCGATTTGTCAGCTTTAGAATTAACACACA
Source organism: Clarias macrocephalus (assembly GCA_011419295.1). Classification (NCBI taxonomy): domain Eukaryota; kingdom Metazoa; phylum Chordata; class Actinopteri; order Siluriformes; family Clariidae; genus Clarias; species Clarias macrocephalus. The sequence continues at coordinate 65,059 of JAAGKR010001359.1, forward strand.
CACCTGCGCACAGGCACATTTGGGAAGCTCTAAGGCATGTGTTAACTTGATAAGATTTCGACTTTGACAATGAATTCTAAAAAGCTGTGTGCAAATATAAGTTAAGCTATTCAACCTTGAGGGCTCCTTAAGATCTTACATAACTCCCTGAAACCATGTTATGTTAAACATTGTTAGTGTAGTGTCTAGCACAAGCCTCTGATATTTTTTATTTTTTTTTATAATAATCAGTGTAATCATATTTGAAGCAGGACATAACTCATGTAAATGAGAACACCCATGTGAGCATGCATATGTGCCCGTGTACAGTATGTCGGTGTACGACCCTGCATGCTGCTACACGTTCTTCATACAGCACTGCGTGTGTGTTTTTCCAAGCGCGTATCCCTAGACTCTCAAGAGTGCACGTGTATGTGTGTTAGAGCAGAATCCTGTCCAAGCTACTTGCATATGTGTGTGTGTGTGTGTGTGTGTGTGTGTGTGTGTGTGTGTGTGTGTGTGTGTGTGTGTTGAGTAACAGCAGTGTGGGTCCTAATATGTCTTGGCAGCCAGCGCTACACGGAGTCTGACTGAACGTCTCTGGGTTCTCTGGCTTGCCAGAAGCCTAGTCTCTTCATCTGGTCGACTGTCCTGTCCTGTCCGCGCGATTCCATCCTGCAACACAAACAATGAGGTAACGTGTTCCGAGCTGCGCCGTGTTACGTAACAAGAAGGCCAGGAAACGGATTAGCACAGAGATCTGATGAGATGAGTCAGATGATATGCTACATAAACTTGGACTTCAGGCCCAGGCTGTGGTAGAACTGCAGCACACAGAGCTGTCCAAATGTGCTGGGTGAAATGAATCCATGTCATTATTGTCAGGTCAAGTCCTCTACTCCATCCAGCACTCTTTAGTCATTCCCCTGACAGCAGGAAAAGCCTTAAAGCTTAATCCTTAGAACCAGCAAAACCCTAAGATATAGATTTAATCCACTTCTCTCAGCCTTAAACCCTCCCTTAGAATTCTTTTCCTTGACTTGAAGTATTTTCAAAGTGAGACATCATCACAAAACAGCTTTACTCAAATATAAAGGTCTCTAATGAGCAACCCGGAGGCTACAGTGGCAAGAAAAGAAAATCTCCTTGAGATGACACAAAGAAAAAAAAAAAGGCTTGAGAGGAAAACTTTTGACACTGGGAAAGTGTGACTGCTCAGCTTGTTCCACTGGTCCAGTACCAGAGGTTTCAGTCAAGGGCGCCAGTATGAAGTCTGCTTCAACTCAGCCAGGCGGTTCCACTTGACTCCCGTCTACTGAGGGTCCGTGCAGACATCCCTTCCTCTTGTACAACATTTTACGTTCCAGTTGAATCAGTGTTGGTGTTGGGAAAAGACTGGCACGAACGGAAACTCATCAAGTTCCATTGGCTTCTTCTTGGAACAGGGAGTTTAAAAAAAAAAAACGCCCGGACAAACTGAAGGAAACCTCTAAACCGAACATCAAACCCATATGTGAGTGACTCTAAAGCCTCGACTTGACTTAAAAAGGGGCGAAGTGATCCGTTGTAAAGGAGTCCATTCATCTTTGAAAATTTGGAAAAGTGATGGGTTTTCCAGCATAGCTGGGGGTGAGGGATTAGTGCAGGAATATTAAGCCCAGACTCCGAGGAGCCCGAGGGCAAGTCGATCAATCAGTAGACTCGAATTAGCATCAGCTGCTATGTCAAGGAGAAAATGAATATTAATTATTGACAAGGTAGTGATTATTGCGAAGAATTCGCAAGGACGATTGCTCCGCCAGCACGGGTCCCTGTTTAATGAATGACCTTGTAAAGACGCCTTGGAGGGACCAAGGGGCCAGCAATTCTTTGGCACGGGTTAGTCCAAAAATCCCAAACTAAAATCATTAGATATATATATATTTAGATTCGTGGAGTAGGTTGCAAAAGCTGAATCTGTTACCAACAATTGTAATATTTTAATATTTATAGTTGATTACTTTGCTCTAACAGAAGTTAACTGTTGAGTGAAAACCAAACAGGGTTACCAGAGTAATGTCCTGGTGTTAGTTATTAAGGAATAATGTGTATTGAAAAAAACGTCTATTAACATTTGAATAAACTACCAGTTGCATTTATCTCTATTTCAGATTAAGCAATGAAACACTTGAGGGCGTACTGCTATAGGAAATACCGTAATTAAGGTTGCGACATGCTGCAGCGCGGTGTGAAGTTGATTGTCTTCTTGTAACTGCACATCCCAGACTGTTTCATCGCTCTTAATTGCACTAAAGAACGAAATAACATTAAAGAACAGCACATCATATTTATTATCCGTTTATAGCTGCCTTTAATGTGGGGTACGGCTGGCCGAGCTGGCTCGCATTACCGACCTCATGGAGTCGTTCGCATGCAGAACCACTTGAAGAAGATAAACAGCTCCTGCCATCCAAATACTCTGGCCTCAAAAAGAAACCCTGCTGTGCTCATCCTGTACTAGACCGGCCTTGCCCTTGGGGTTCAGCTGGCTAGCTGGGAGCATGAGAAAGGGGGGGAGGGGGGGGTCGTAACCCTTCAACTTTCTTTTGATGTCAGGCGGAAAATGGACAGCAGTGGTCCAATGGTTTTGCCTTATGGAAACTTCGTCTCCAAGGCAGCATTTTGTAAATCAGTTTCTATTACAGAGCGAATACGCATTTCCTTTCTGGTTGAGTGACAAACACCACCAGGCACTGATAGTCCTGTATCCTGTCCCAGTTTACCCGCAGCCTAAACAACATAATTTAAGCTGGAAACGATTATGTCATAAGTCTGCCTTTATCTTTCCCTCTGAACCAGGGCGTTGATGTGTGCATGACACGGTAACAGGATGCAGTCCAGTTCAGTCTCTGGGATGCCGGACAAATCGATATTCCCTCATGAAGCCCTGAGGTATAGCAGCTCCCGCCTCATTTACATTCACCATTCACTTTTACACGACCGAAGCTTCCCTGCGTCAAGCCTGGCCTATTGAAATGCATCGCAGGACAGCGGGGGGTGGTTCGCCTCAAGACACATACTGTTTGACATTCTTCAAAGGTTTTGTCTCTAGGAGCTGACACCTCCTCTCCTTTTCTTTCTTTTTTTTTAATTTTAAATATGACATTCTTGTCATGCTAAACATTCAAACATCTGGCACGGTTTCAGCTCCTCAGCTTCGTCCTCTTCCCCCGAATTTTGTTAGAAAAAAACACAAATGGAACAAAATGAACAAATGGCGATAAGCGCCTGCATCTTCAATCAGTCAATCCTGATCCAGATATGCTCTGTAGATTTGGTGGAATTCTGTTGTTGTCATGTTTATTTTCAAACCCGACCGTGCTCCAGTGAGCAAAATCAGATTTCATGTTTCATAACCTAAAGGAACCGTCGTAATGAGACGCCTGTAGTTTCATATTTATAATGTGAATTTTAAAAGAAGTCAGAGGACATCTCGTCTCAGTCCGGCAAAGCTGCGGGTTTTATCTTTGATAATCCAAGCACTGATCTCTCTCTGCGGTGATTCATGTTAGAACAAGAGATACTGCTGCAAAGCCGCACGAGTCCAGGATTTGGCCAATTTAAGGTCGCGTTTATGGCAGATATGCCATTTCAGGGGCAAACAAAGGCCCCACCTGATCCTGTGGGCTGATTCTATCATAGACAAGAGACATTTAGGAAATTCTCCAGACAGGGTGAGGTCTAAATTGGTCTCTAGAAGGAATGAAACGTGACCGAGCGTGTGTGGAAGTTGAACAGAGAGGGATCCAACACATCCTGTATAGTGTTTTATTTCTCTTATACCACAGACTTCATAAATGATTACTTTTTTTTGTTGTTGTTGTTTTTGTATAGCTATAGAAGTGATCAAACACCTTCTGACCAGCATTGAACAGCAATGTGGCGTAATATACAGTACACTTCCTGGCCAGAAAGATGGGTCAAATTATTGGGCTGCTTCAAGCAAAGAAAACAACTAAGGAGATTTGAAACTACTGGAACTGGGTTGGGAACCTTTCAACATATTATTAAAAAACCTGGAAGGATTTGTGGAGGAAACGTGGTCAAAAAACAGTCAGGAACGGAGATCACTTAAACACAAGATGCATGGGAAAAAACCAACAGTAAAAACCAGAGCTATGCTTAATAGTAACAGTAAGAGCATTTCTGTATACACACAATGGGATGAGGACTGGGACTAAACAGCTCGTGAGACTAATCAGAAACCTTGGAACAATTGAAAAAGGGGAAAATGGTCTGACGAGTCCAGACTGACCCGGTTTCAGAGTGATGGGCGTGTCAGAGTAAGAAGGGAAGAGCATGAAGTGATGCACCCATCATGCATCATGATCCGAAGTCGCTTCAATTGGTCAGGTCTGGGCTCAGCAATGTATTATGGCAATAAAATGAAGTCAGCTGACGACCTGAATGTACTGAATCTTATGAGGTTATCACATCAATGGAGTTTTTCTTCCCTGATGTCACAGGATTGTTCAAGAGTGGTTCTGGACACCACATTGTGTGCTATAATCGAAGCTAAAGGTGATTGAATGAGCAATTAGAAGTGGCTTTAGATAAAAAGCATCAGCCAAATGAGTACACAGTGTTCTACAGAGTAGAAAATGTAATTTCATTTCCATATTCTGAGTGGTTACTTCATTAGAGACCAGCTACACTATAGCGGCACCCCTACATAATAGATGCACTTTGTAGGTATTCGGTTACTCCCTGAAACCCATCTGTCTTGTTCACTTTCAGTAACCACATTATCTAGGGTCAGGATGAATCAAGAGGACACTGGGTGTGAGGCAGGGACAGACTCGAGCCGCGCGTGTTGCTGTGCAGAATGATCAGAACTCCTCCATCCGTCACAGAACACCACTGAGCAGATGTTATAGGACCCGCCAATGATGCGTCATTAACACCAGACAATGGCACATACTGTATAACCATTGAAAAATACAGTTGGCATTTGAATGAGGTTCTCCTTCACCCGTAGGTAGAAAGATATTAGCGTTAATTTTGCATTAAACCAGGAAAATGTTTTTCAAGTTTTCTCTCTTGCAGTGCTGAGACCTTTAAACAACAACAGACAAAACATTAATTATATCTCCGTAGGTGCTGCTGGTTGTTGCTATAGCAGCAATGAAACGAAGAAACGTATAAAAAGGATGATTCACTGGCAAGGTCAGAACTTTAAAACCGCTCTTATACTTTCAAGCTTTTGAATGTTGACAGAGAGAGTTTGTCCTTAAATATGATATTCATATCAAATAGCTCATGATTACAATTAATTACAGATTGATAATTACCCACTTTATATACTTGATATAATTCATCGTTTCATGCATTGATATGGATCATCGGTGAACCAGGGTAGTTACTGCAACAATTCACTGACACTGAAGACTCTTTACAGGAAATGGAATGTAAATGTAATAATACATTTGTTTATACATCCAAATCTGACACTAATAATAAGAATAATAGTGCAATCTGAATAAATCTGTATCACGTAAACACCTCGGTCACAACATTCTGATGCGATCCAACCTGATCCGAACAAGTGGGTGGTGTAAACCTTAGATAATCCGTTCAGTATTGAATATTCACCATCTTGTTGGAATGCATATAATCTTTCTGTATGTTGGGGTAAAATTAGGTGATTTTGTATCCATTGATGATGAATTTACTGCAGGTTCTCATCCACTTGGTCTCTGGGTGAGGAAGGGGTTCTGATTGGCTTGCAGTTCACATGCAGTAAAGTATCTAACCAATCATAGATGAGACTGAATTCATGTAAGCTATCACGATGCAGAAGACAGGATTTATCAGAAAAGACAGGAAGTCTGACCTAACCTCAAAGTTGGTGAAAAATTCTTCCTTTTTTTTTTCTTTTGTCCAGCAGATTTTTACAGTATATCAGACACTACAACCATGGCAAAAATGTTTTATAGGTGGCACCTCAGCGTACGAATTCTTTACGAGTTCTTTTCATTAGAATGTGGCGCAGTGGTAAAGTGCTCGCCTTATCATCCGGAGATCTAGAGGTCGATTCTGAAACCTTTTGCAGCCGGAGGTTTAGAGAGCTGATTGGCCGAGCTCTCTCAGAGGGCCTCTGAGAGCTCGCGCAAGCGGAAGGAGCGGATAGCGCTGTCCTCCGAGTGTGTTACGCCGCCCCCAACGGTGAATGAGTGAGCAGTTCGAAAAGAAGCGGTCGGTTGCCGTCACGTGATTCGGAGGAAACGCATGATAGTTTTCGTAGAGTGGTAGCAGTAGCCTTAATGTGGGAGCGCCCCCTAGTGACGGGGAGAAATTGAAAACGACTAAATTAGGGAGAAAATCAAGGGGGAAAATTTTTAATTCGTATTTCAAAACGCATCTTCCCATAGGAAATAGTGTAAATGCAGATAATCCGTTCCAGCCACCCAAAATATTACCAATTTCCAACACTATAATCATATTTTTATCAATCTTTTTATCTATAATCTTTTATCTTATCAATCTTTTTTATCTTCCAACACTATAATCATATTATAATCAATCTTTTTATCTATAAAAACAATCAAAAACTTTTAGAAAAGACATGTAATTGAAGTACAATATTAAATAAATAGACATTAAACTACGTAACCTTCATTTATGATTCCTCTTGGCACCGGTTTTAAAAACAGCACTGAAAGTGGCTACCTTTTCTTCTTGATAACATTCTTGGGACCCATGGTGCTATGTCTTAACTAAGTCTTGCACAAAATATGTAAACTCACTCAGCTTGGCTTTTCACTGATGCAAACGGCTCCCGAACATACGCGCAACTTAGCTGGAGTTCGGTTCGATCACTTGTATGCTGAAAATACTTTGTACTGCATGCCGAGGTACCACGGTATTCCGGTTCCGATTTAATTTCTAATTTGTATGACTGAATAAACATCGTCCATGTAAACATCCCCAACCTCATCTTTGTAACATAACACATTTGAATCTGTTTATAATTAGACCTACATTATGACATTGGCTGCTGTTATACTGTTCAAAGTGAGCCAAGAGTTTCTGACCAATCAGAAGTGAGAATTTCATAGTACTTTTGTATAGTATAAGGCAAAATCAAATCACTTTTAGACCTTTTTTGCTGAAAGATTCACTTCACTATAGCAGCGAAACATCTCCACATTCCGGAATACTGTATGTCGACACCCATATGTCACCCATATTGTGACACGGAGATGTTCCTCTGTGCTCCTGGGAAGGCCTTCCACTAGATTTTGGAATGTGTCTGTAGTATTTGTGTTTATTATGTGAATAAATAGTGAAGCAGGGAAGAATGGAGGTGCAGTTCATCTCGATTTTCGTTTTCATTGTGATCGAGTGGTTCAGACGTCTGCGCAGGCCACTAGAGATCTTCCAGTCCAACCTTGAGAAACCACGTCTTCATCGAGCTTGCTCTGCGCAAAGAGGCACTACCATGATGAAACATGTTGCAACGAAGGGAAATCGGAATGCTACAGCATACAAAGACCTCCGTACAGCTGTGCGTTTACAACTTGTACAACATAAAGTGTATTATGTTATGTAACCCCTTTATACAATATACCAAAAAAAGAAAAAAAAATCGACTTAACCAAAATAAAGCAGGAACAATCCAACAGCTGGGCCAAATACAGTCGTAATATAAGTCCTTCTGATTCCTGCGATACTTTCATGATTTCATGATCGCATTTTACTAAACCCTACAAAGCATTCATGGTTTCAATATTGATTAGAAATTTTGTATTTTTAATAAGGCTACAAAATATTCTGTGCCTAGAATTAAAACCAGTCTTATTAGGCACATCAAACAAGCAGCGTTCCAAGATGACGCAAGCCGCTCCATTTCTAAACAGGATTTCCATAAATAAATAGATTCTGCCGTCTTTGATATGACTTCCAGTCTGAATAATGTGGTGAAAGCGCTCGTTCATTCATTTTTTTTGTGGCTTGCCTGCAATTTATCTGGAAAGCTGTAATCAATTCTGGTTAATGAATCTGTCTGTATCTTGTGAAACAGACCCCTGGTTCTGACAGCAGCGTTCAGGAGCAAAAAACACACACACACACACACACACACACACACGTTCTGTCTTCTTTTTCGCAAACCCGTTAAAGGTATAGAACTGAATTTTCCTTGGAAAGCCTGGACAAGGTATATGAAAACAACTGGAGATAAACTGTACTATTCCTTAGTGTGTATTTATTTACAGAGCAACGTGAATGTTTTGAAAAAGATTTAAAGCACACAAGAACCGAAACGCCCTTTTGGTGTAACGCAGATTACCATATAAAAGATACGTAATAAAGGATCAAAACTTACCCCTTAAGGCTCCGACCAAAGTTACAACACATGCTACAGTTCAGTCCCATTTCCTGAGAGTGCAGTGCATTAGGCAACAATCCACAAAGGACATTAATGAGCTTTGGACGAAACCGAGACAGTGGTTTATAATAAACATTATAATAGGACTTTATTGATCATCATCAACATAACAAGGCAATATCATTAGCCTGGCATTTCTCAGAACATCATTGGCATCAAGCTAGTCCTTCCAGTCAGAAATCAGTGTCTTAGCGACTCGCATTCCCTCACAAAAAGCAGCAGCCGTATCCCAACAAAAGGGACAGGAAGAAAACAAAACGACACAAATAGGCAACAATGACAGAGATGCCCTGGAGTTGTGTAATCCACTGGCTTGTTCACAACATAGACAAGACATTTTATGGCTTTCCAATCGTCTCCCTTCCAGGCGGATGAAAGCGACCTTTGCGGTGACCGATGAAAACGATTAAATTAACCCAAAGGTCTTCGAGCAAATCAAGTCAGGCTTTATTGATGCACAGTGTTTGGACGTTATCGATATGGAGGTTCATGCTGATGTGGACTAGGCCTATAGAGCTGCTGTAACCGCACCGGTCTCAAAGGCCAGCCTGGTAACTGTCCTATCACTCGGAGGCCCACAGGTTGCCCAGGGCACGCATGAGGGGCGCCACTCCCTAAAGCCTGCCGCTGTCCTGGGCACGAGTCCAGTGGAGACAAGCTAGTGGCTGGAGCTGAAGATGTAGACAGGGGTACCAGGATGGCCGGCGTGAGGCCGTAACGCACCTGGAAGACGCGTGCCGACCCGTGGGAGGTAACGCCGTTGGGCCGGAGCTCGTTTGACCCCTGATCCTTTTTCTTCTGCTCTTCCTCTTCCTCTTCCTCCTCTGAGCACTTGGGCTGCTTCCTCTCGGGCCGCGTGAGCTCCTGGATCTTCTCAACCTGTGCACGGCGGATGTGATACGTCTTCCTGAAGCCCTGGAAGGAGTCCAGGAAGCCCTCCAGTGGGACTTGGCCCTCCATGAATCGCTTCAGAAGCTCCTACAGGGGTCAAACAACAGCTATCAAGAAGCAGGAAGTCAGACAGGATTCATAAGCATGCAGCATGCGGCATTAATTATTTATTTTTCGACTCATCTCGTTCCAAAGCAGGTCAATTATTTTTTGGTTATTTTGAGCACAATAAAGGGGGAATTCTGTGTTAGCTCAAATATTTATAGGAAACATGTTTGTCACTCATGTTCTTGTTTCCTGTTTGTCACACCACTAAAGTTCCTGAACTGGACTGAATATATTAATGAACACGTCTGTAACACAAGTAATTATGGCATGTGATTAATTTAACATGATATTAATGTGTCTAAAGGAGGTTCTGTTCTAGGGAGCAGGTGGCAGGCTCTTATCAAGCCCAGTATGGGGTAATTAAATATTGACGAAGGCTGTGTCTTCTAGCTGCCTCACTCTGATTTCCACCCTGGTAAACACAATACAGTCGATGTCGAGACACTGCTCATAGCGAGCAACAAATCAGCAGCTCCCATCATTTGGTCAGATAAAGAGATTTATCCATTTGGACCTTTTCTGATCCAAAATTTTTTTTCATTATTATTTTTTTTAATTCTATTCCATTGCACCATTAGGCTCATATTCGGAATCCTCATATCAATATTCATTATTCATATTATTGATATTTAAAATGAGTCACGGATAGAAAATATGGACCGAAGACAAAATAGTGTTTTGTTTTGTCTCTTTTAATGTCAAATGTAACACAATGTCAATTACTGTGAAAATATATGTCAAGCACTGAAAAAATAATTTAACCTTAGTCTAGTACTTAATTATATTAATTAGAGGTTATACAGCAGCTTATAAAATAGCACTTGATCCAGCACAACCACATATTATTGTGTATTTTTTTATATTGTTCTCTGAAAGATACTTATGAGCAAAATTTAACACAACTACAGTACAATACACTATTTTATCGCAATTTTTATTTTAATTTCTCTACTGTGATTTTCAGATTAATAAAACAACACTAGTATATTATTTGAGCTTAATTTGAACTTAATACTGCTTCTTTCTCTAGTCGATATCGTACATGAAATTTCCCAACGTCAAGTCAGAACTGTGCGTAACTGTGACCTGGCTTTTTTTTTTTTTTTTTGATTTTCCCCCGATTTTCTCCCTAATTTAGTCGTGTCCAATTCCTCCCCGTCACTAGGGGGCTCCCACATTAAGGCTACTACTAGCACTCAGCCGGGAGGGCCGAAGACCATCACGTGTTTCCTCCGAACCACGTGACGCCAGCCGACGGCATCTTTTCGAACTGCTCGCTCGCGCACCATGGGGGCGGCGTAACACACTCGGAGGACGACGCTATCCGCCCCCTCCGTTGCACAAGCTCACAGACGCCCCAGACTGGCTGTAGAGCCGTGATTAATGTGGGAGCACTAAGTACCTCTCATCCCTCCCCTCTGAGAGAGCTCGGCCAATCAGCTCTCTCTAGACCTCCGGCTGCGAGAGGTTACAGCACCACCCTGGATTCGAACTAGCGATCTCCAGATGATAGGGCGAGCGCTTTTACCACTGCGCCACTCGGAGGCGTGACCGGGCTTTTCATTCAAACTCCACCCAACTTCTGTAACAAGACGCAAGTCTGAATACTGTGCAAAGTCAGGACCAAATCCCTACTCAGTACTGTGCAAAAGTCTTGATCCACCCCTGATTCCTTCATCCTAAATGACGTCGATTAAATGTTTTACTGTGACAATACCTACATTTTGTTTACGCATCAACCTCAGCAGCAACCTCATTTCCCCTCTTGTCTGGTCCATCCACTCAGCATTCAGCATCACCAGTACTGTATATACTACTCACCGGTCTGATCATCTGTCAACATCTGCACCTGTTTCCCACTGGTTCATTCCTTAAGTCTGATTTATTTTAATGCTTGAATGATTATTATGTCACTGTGTGGCTTAAGAAACCACCAAAAAAAAAAAAAAAAAAAAAAAACATTCTTTTGAAATTGCTCGTGTACAAGGACAGGACTGAAAATAAGATCCAAAACTCTTGCCAAAATGAGAGCCAAGAAAAGTTTTTCAGCAAGCCTGGAGAACTATTCCTCAAGACTAAGTTAGAAAAATACTAGAAAGTCTGGCTCTTTCATTGCGAATGATTGGTGACTCGAGACTTTTGGACAGTGCTGTATCTTAACTCTGAATACGGCCATGTATCGGCCTGCGTTCGGGATTAACTAATTAATTAACCACTGAGAGAATGAGTAACGCTATTAAGCCAATATAACTTTTGCGTGACTTAATTATATACTGCACAGCTTAGTGTATCTATTTTATAACAAGAGCATGTTGCAGCTCGAGTCTGCCTGCTCCAACAGGAAATCGATGGCTGTAATCCAGCAGGTAAATGGATAGGCCACGGAGACTCCGGCCTCCTACAGAATGCGCCCGATCTCATCTGGCTGACAGCAACACCACGCACAAGGTGACTATCCATTTAGCCTGGCCATCGATCAGAGCTGAGCAGTTTAATGACTCGATGTCTCAGGGCTGTCAGTCAGGCCTTGACAGTGGGACGAAAAGCAGGATGTTTATTTATGGTCCTTCGATCGAACGGGAGCGCGAGGATCTGGAGAGACCTGACTGCAAGAGTGTCATCCGCATAGACCGAAGCTGAATTTTAGCACCTCCCCCACCATGTTGTGCTTCGCCTTCATGGATCATAACGAGCAATTCGAGCTAAACTATAATGGATGGTTAACTTGATACGATTCTTCTAATTCAGTTTAGTGCCATACCAGCAGGAGGACGACGGTTTCGTGCTGCTCAGCAAATGCGGCCATTTTATCCTTCCCATGACTCGATTACAGTTAATATAACAGCATCGGGTTTATGGTAATTGGATATCTGACATTATAACTGGATTCGTGTGCTTTGAGCCGGTGGAGTCCTAATGCAGGGAGATCTTGTATATAGTGAATACATTGTGCATCTTTGCAGGGACGAGCAAACAGGATGTGAAAAATGAAGCGTTCCTGATTGAATGCGTGGATGTGCTTGTGACATTGAAAGAAAAACGCTGAGATAAAAGAACGGTTGAATAAAAAAAAAAAGTGTTTTATTATATAGTCACAGTGCGCCACAAACTGATGCACCTGGGGATAGGGATTGAAATCTATGTCTGTATCTCTTTAAACATCCTTTTTTCCATAATTTTATTTAATCTAGAGCCTCTATTGGAAGGAACCTCTATACTGTACATATTTGTAATTGTCCCTTGTCAAAGGCAAAGTTTGATCAACACATTGTTACTAAAGAGTAGGTATAGGAATCACCAGGGACCAGCCGATATGATATGATGATACCTATGCATCGATTAAATTTGTATTGCGATTTTCTTTTTAATATCATGGTTTCATAAATATTTTCATTCTATATTCTTAAATCGATATTCATAGAACCTATCACACAGGATGCTGTGCTCCTGCCAACGTGTGAATACTTTGGAGTGCGCCACCTGTAGGATGATAGAGGTATGGTAACGTTTGCAAACATGTATAAATTTTATTTTTAAAGAAATTCTGGTGTCAGTGTGGTGATACATGAATTTCACCCCCAAACTTTAGTAAATAACAAATCCAAGTCTATGTTGACTAACTCCCCAACGTTCTCAATTGACTTACTAATGTAGCAACTATATTCTTAAAAATGATTCCTAGTATTTAACTTGCTTAACTCCGAACCACCTTCATACATTATCGATTCCCTGATCAACTAGGTTCCAAATCGTGTCGTAAGATCATTTACTGCTAACTTTTCCTACCTTTCGATATACATGTAACCACAGATCTGGAACAAATTACCAATAAACCTTCATCAAGCTTTATCCATCAACAATTTTTTATGTTCGGCCAAAAACATGGTATCGATGCTAACAGGTTTCTCAACCTAGGTGAAAAACTGAATGTTCAGATAGGATCCTATAACACCATTTTTCATAATACATGTACTTTATTGCTTTTATTGGATCTCCCGATGCATTCTTCTTTTTTTGTAATATTATTGCTACATACAATTTCATGCCCTTTTATGTAGTGTCCGTAACTTTTTTTGAATTTAAATCTTTCCATGATCTTAAATGTCATTCGGATGAAATTTGGCCAATTTAAATTTCACATGAAAAAAAAAAGTTTATGATTCTAACATGCAAAATTGTTAAGATATTGCAACATGAAACTGGCACGGTTACAGACACTACAGATTTTTTTGGAGGGGAAAAAATCCTTAATTTTATACATAATGCTTTAATTTAAGCAACATTTTTTACAGGTCACATGCTTCTACAGTAGAAGCTTATACTAATTGTACTGTAGCATCAATACCTAAAGAAATATGAATCATTTGCACTTTAAATTATTATTGGTTGAAGCAAGATTGAGTAGAAGATTTTTGGGGAATTTTTGCAAAAAAAAATTATGGAAGCAAGATTGATCCACTTTTTCCCCCTATATTATTAAATAGAAAATTATGCTTTATGGTGATATTATATGTAAATTATGGTGATATTATATGTATCACCTAAAAAACACAAAATTAGCCCCAATACTGCTGTGTTTTGGCTGTTTTGCTTTACAGTATTCTTTAGGATCTGCCTTACTTTTACATTATTTTGATATTATCCATGCTGTAAAGGAACTTTTTGCTTTGCATCAATAATTTAACTCGGTAAAGTAGCTTTCAAGGTCCAGAGGTTTTAGTAAAACATCCAGGTACGAACAATGTTCCGTATCATCCCTTTAATGAAGTGCAGCACTAAACACAATGTGCTGGAAATCCTCATACTAAACGGGCTCTAGCTGCAAATATATAATGGTGGAAATGTTTGCGCGCGGAGCTGACTAGTGGCTTTAGACTAAACAGGAAAGGCATATTCAGGAAGAAACAACTGAATTATTCAGGAAGAAACAAATTCCATCCACTGGTACCAATGAATAGAAAGCATTAACATGCCTGATGTACTGTATAAGGATATTAAAAAGCAGGGGTATGAAAAGAATTATTGTTTTACATAAAAATTTACGTAGCGCTTAAACCCCATGCTTATATTATTTACGTCTGGAAACGGAAACGGCTTCGCACATTAAGTTCATTACTGAAAGATCTCAGGTTTTCTGGGGCAAGACTTATTTATTTCGCCTTGATCGCTTTTAGCACCGTATAAAACTAGGAGTAAAATTTTTGATTAGGAAGAGAGAGAGAAGAGAAGTCACAGTTTACCTCGGATTGCTCCTCGGCACGCGCTACCTCCTCTTGTAGGAGGTTCTGAGCCGTCTGCGGGCTGCGCTTCTGCATGTGCGTCTCTGAAAGAGGACAAAACATTTCAGCTCTGATTACCACCTCGGGTTAGATTCACGCTGGCAGGGTCAGCTATGACATGTCCGTATTGTTCGTCGCTATGAAAGGAAGACGAGGCACCGCTGAGAGAGCGTGAACACCCTTCAAACATTGCTTTCTTAAAAACCCAGTCCAGACTGTTAGCTTGGCACAAACACACTACTGTGTACAAGCGTATTGCTGTGCCACAGTGTCTTTGTAGGGGACGGAGGAAGCAATCACTTTTTGTTAGCTCGTCTCCGCTAGTAAGGACAAGAGATTGCGGTGGTGGTGGGGGTACGGCTAAAGGGAGGGGGGGGGGGGTGGGATATGTTGTCTGGTCCCACATGGAGTGTTCTCAAGGAGTTACTATAGCGACCATGCGGTAATGTCCGAGTTCTCCGGAGGGGGATGAGCGAAGACAGTATGCGCTAGTAGCTAAGGAGGGCAGGCGCAGGTCAGCACCATGACACCAACTGGCCTCCATTATGTTCCTTAATTCAAGCCAACTTGTTAGAAAATGAAGTTTGGTCGGTGCGCAATTTAACGGGTAATTTCACTCTCTCCTAGACGCTACTGTGATTTTATTTCTGTCCGGGTCAGCACTTCTATCCTTCTACCCCTGAGAAAGCTCAAAATATCCAGCGACACAAGGGTGGCCTGATCGTTTCGTTTAGTTTTTTTTCCCCTCTTTTGTGAATACGCGTCTGTGATTTTACAAGCAGATGTTGCCTCTTTTGTAGTGTGTGTGTGTGTGTGCTGCTAAACTGCTGTAGGGTAGTCAAGTCATCTTTTGTCGACGTATACTTACAGTAATTAACGAAATGATGTAGCTTTGGTGGTATGTCAAAAATGATCATTCTGTGGGGTGTATTAGCTTCATCTTTATACCATCAGAAGTACAAAGAAAAACATCATGATACCAAGACATAACTGAGATATTATTTATATTTAATGCCTCACTTTAGCTTGTATCATATGTATTATACTGTATGTACATTTTCCTATCACATTAGAAACATGTGTTTCATTTAAAAAAAAAAAAAAAGGGAAAAAATGTGTTATAGCCACGCGGATACAGGAAATCTTTCCTCACAAAGAAACATTTGGTCAACAGTGTGACCCTGAGAAAATAATGTCTATAATCTAAACGGTCTGAATCCTTGGTTTGAGAAAAAAAAAAAAAAACTCCCCAAAGATGAAACACATGTTGATGAACACACTTACACAGCAGGCTGGGAGATATTTAAACATCTTGCAGGATTTGCAAGGCCTGATTCATACGCGGTAGAATTCACCAGAACTAATTCGCCTTGCCAGAGTTGTCTCGACTGATAACGTCCTCGTCTTTCCCCTGAACGGTTCGGAAGGTCCCAGGTTCAAATCCCACGACAACCAGGTTGTCCCTGTGGGCTCTTAACCCTCAACAGCTCGGAGGTATAAGGAGGTTATAATGTAAGTCGTTCTGGAGAAGGGCGTCTGCCAGATGCCGTAATGCAAACGCAATAAAAAGGGTCAATACACGAATAGTAATTAATGTGAACAAGAAAAAAAAAAAAAAAAAAACATCATGAGAGCAGAGCTGGGAAGGCGAGACTATGTAAAGAATGCAGTTTCGTTTTAAAGGAAACGTCTCGTCGCAAACAGGAGAGTTGAGATTCTGAGTACGGCGACTTCAACCTGGTCATGTGGTAAAGGGGTTTATAGCTCATTAGGATGCTGGGAAATTGCGTGCATGTCGCAAGGATGACTGGATCCCAGTGCCTTCGCGACCGAACATGGCAGACAACCAAGTTTGCGGTGTGTCAGGGGAGGGAAAAAGGTACAGTATGATAATGGCCAAGGATGATGTAAAACTCAATAAACAGCTACAAATACGACAGATGCAATAGCCTTATTAGTGGTACAACCGCTTCATCTGTTCAAACTCGATAGGTTGATGACGTAAGCAGAGATTTCTTCGGTCAGTTGGTTTGGTTGGAATCATGTCATACCGTGTGAATAATCGTAACTGCGTAAAACATACTACAAGTAATATTTCATGGATGACTTCCGGGCACTTTCGGGGCACCTTGCACATCGGAGCGAGGTAAAGCGAGGACGAATAGCTTGGCACTTGCGTGACCTCGGCAAGCCAGATGTCGGGAGTTGTAATCGGAGGTGACAGGCAAAGCGAAACTTTCACTCGGGGAGCAGATGGAGATGACCTACATTCTGGGGAGAACTCGTCCAGTGCTCAGGGCCCCTCAGGGTTGCGGCACTTCGCTCAGACGGAGGGCGTGTCGGGGGGTGGGTGGGTACTTTATAGCCAATAAAAACCTTGCGGCTTGTGAGAACCAGGGAGGCACAATGGTGACCCATGGATAACCTGGACTCAAAGTCCACAAACCTGAAAATCAGTCGGTCCTAAATCCTGAACTAAAACACATAATCGATTAACACAGATATATTCTTTTTTACAATCAGGATACGAGTAAGAACATACAGCTGTAGCCATGGTGCTTGAATATTATGAAACGATTAGGTCTAATGAGATTATTGAGGGGGTCTGGAGGCTTCTGGAGCACTAAATTATAGGTTCGGATCTCTATTTGTAATAAATAAATAAACGGTTCTTATGGTGTCCAAATAAAACCTTCACCAAGAGCTTGAGAAGAAGGAAAGGAAAAAGAAAGGAAAAAAAAAACACTGTGAAGGATTTTTTTCCCCTCCTTCTGATTCTTCTCTAATAGTTATCTTCTCTCTGGATGCATCTCGTCTCGGAGACTTTTTTCCCCTCGGTGCTAACCGCATACTGTATACAGATGTATGCTCCCCATGGTTAGGTCTCGTTTGCAAGCAGTAGTATTTCCTGTAAGTTTAAAATTACACGCGTGGCTTGAAAGGATAATCGATGTGACTACTTTACTGTAGCGGAGACCGATTTTATCACCTGACTGCCGGCTTTGGTTTCAAGTTAACCTCGGCCACACCTGATGACCGAGATGTGAAATTGGCTGCTTGGCTGGAATGAAAATCAAAAATCAGACTGGCGTTTTTTAATCAATCATTCATAACGCACAGGCTTTTAGGCGTTCCACAAAGCGATTTTTTTCAAAGTTAAATTTTCGTTGAGCTTCTCTACACAGGAAAATGGGTCTCTCGTCTGTTTTTTTTTTTTTTTGGTTTTGTACATGCATCTGCATAGACACACACACACACACACACAAATACACACTTCCTGTCAAAACACCAGAGCAGTGGGTGTCCTCTTGTGGTTTTTTGAAGATAAATACCACCGACTGTTTTTGCTCACAAAAGACATGGGGGCGGAGTGGGGGACAGTGGGAGGGGGGGTTTAAGCGGGAATGACTGCAGGCACCAGTTCGGACGCTAAAAAACGAGCTCGATTGGCACGGACTCCTCGCTCATGCTCTCGCTTTCAGTCGCTTCCTGATGAAGGCATTGAGCCGACATCTGTAGCCAGGCAATTTCTCCGGCTCGGCCTCGCGCGAGCGTTACAGGAGCAGACCGGGAAGAGGCGACGCGACACGAGGGCTCTTATACAGCGGCTGTTTGGGGTCAATTTCAAAAACGTTTCCTCTCATCCAATCACTTGAGTATGTGCAAGCTCAAAGAGGGAGACGGAACGATGGTGCGCGCGAGAGAGAGAGAGAGAGAAAAAGCCTTTAAGGGCTTTGCTTAAGGAGACATGCCTACAGCTTACTGTATGTTAAGAGACACTTTTTAAAACATCACTTTTTCAAGTGCATCATAATTTATTAACAATCTATAACTATTATGTAAGCTCCTTGTTTTTAGACTTTTTGTTTCTGGACAAAAATAGAGGTGTTTAATAATCCATACTATATACCGTAACAGCCGATTCTCACCAACTTCTTAACTTCTTCTTCTTAATGTTTTTACACAGTACAACCACAAATCTGACTTATACCACTTATAATTCACTTATACCACTTCAGCGCTGTTATTTCAGCCAAAATGAGAATATGAACTAATCCCAGTTAAAATATTCAGTGTAGCTTTTCTAATGAATATCTATTGGTGCAGGTCTTAGATTGAGCAAATCGCTTATTTTAAAGAAGATTATTAAGTAGATTATTAAATCCGGCCCATAACTGTTTATAACATCGCTTTTGCTCAACATTTTGATTTGGCTTATGGTGCAGGAGCCTGAAGTACTGCAATAGTTCTATAAAATTCTGACCAGCGGTCGATTTAAGACGCGCCCACAGTTTGACACATGCACAGTACGCGGTCAAAACTTGCAGTTTATAACTTGACTTCTATTCAACATTTTGGTTTCCTTTATGGTGTAGGTTCAACTTGGCAGTACTTTGGTATTCGCCTAAAACTACATGAAATTCTGTCCAGGCAGTTTTGCGTGATGCTGTGACGAACTGGCTGACAGACATACAGACATACAGACATACAGACAGACAGAAATTTTTTTGAGACTGGTTTCGGTTCCTCTGGTGCATGAAACGTAAAGATATCGTTGAAAGAGCGAGTTCTGACCAATGTACAGAAGAAAAACCTTTCTGTTATTTATATAAATTGGGGCTGGGTTTACACAAAATAATATTGTAACTCTTTGTTTTGAAGGGCAACCTGATTCACTTTTTAGTCATTTTTATACATTCAAATGGATCTCCACTGTTCATGAACAAAAAACAAAGAAAAAGAAAAAAAACTTGATAATTCCCTGTTGTTGTATATATATATTTTTATTATTAGCTGGAATTTGAACAAACCAATTAGATTTTTCCGCCTAATGTGACATCATAAAAGAAAAGCCCCTCCCCTTGATCAAGGTCCCTTAACCCCATCTGCTCCTGCACTCTGACCCCAGCTTCCTAACTGGGACATGCAAAAAAATGATTCCACTGTGCTGTAAGGTACATGTGACAAAATAATTATAATTATAAAACTTAAAGAAATAGTAGCATATGGGACCTTTAATCAAAATATTGAAAGTGCATTATAAACTTCTCACTTAAATTGTTTCATTTTTCTGAAGTTCAGAGTGCTTGAACTCAGGTGAACCCTTACAGTGCTAGCAATGATGAAATAATGGAAAGTATATTATTGCAGGCACTGCTGTTGGGTAGATTTCCAAGGAATGAATTTTAAACATTTGTGAGAGGCCTTGCTCTCCTACTGAGAGGCTAAGCCAAGGCGTGGGGTGGCTCAATAGCCC
>JAAGKR010001359.1:86749-121564 GCA_011419295.1 Clarias macrocephalus
CAAAGAAGGACTATGCAATTCATCTGATCACTCTTCATAACATTCTGGAGTAGATGCAAATTGCTTTTATAAAAACTTAAGCAGCAACTTTTCTAATTTCCATAATTTATGTAATTCTCACAACTTTTGTCCACGACTGTACACACACACACACACACACCCATATACACACACACACACACACACACACACACACACACACACACCCATACACACACACACACACACACACCCATACACACACACACACACACACACCCATACACACACACACACACACACACACACACACACACACACACAAACTAATGCATACTCACAGGATAGGAACTAAACAGCTGTGTGTGGCTGAGAAAACCACTTGTTAGTGAGACTAATCAGGGAAAAGGCTTCAATTTGCTAGGGAGAATAAAGATTGGAATTTGTAGCAGCCAAAAAAGGTCATGAGGTCTGATCAGTTGAGATGGGCATGTCAGGGTAAGAAGGGAAGTGCATGAAGTGATGCATGGTGCCCACAGTACAAGTCTCTGGAGGCGGTGTTATGATCTGGGAGTTTTTCTTCCCTGAGGTCACAGGCATATTCCAGAACTCGGATTGTGAAAGAGTGGTTCTGGGAGCATAAGGAATCATTTCCACCACATTGTGCACTGTAATCAAAACTGAAGGTAACTGAAAGTAATCTTCGTGTGCATGACTTTTTTGGCCAAGCAGTATAATAATAATAATAATAATAATAATAATAATAATAATGGCTACTAAAAAAACATCACAAATGGCTATTAAAAATCATAAATTTGTTAGTGTTGGCAATTTACTAAAAGTCAGGTTTGTTAAGCCAGATAGATAACAGACTGACATTAATGGTGATACAGTAGCTATGCAAACGTTTGAACCTAGATGAGCAATATAATCCGACAGATTTAGTTTTCTACCCTGGGCAATGTTTTATACCCTGAGTCTCCCTTGGAGTTTCCATTCTTTTTTGCTGTAATGAATCTGAGCACAGATCATTTTTTGCCCTATTGCCCTAAGACAAAAAAAAAAAAAGAAAAGAAAAGGAAAAAAAAAAAAAAAAAAAACACATTTCAGTATTTAGAATTTTCCACCAAGGCATACAGTCACCCTGGGATTGGGATTTACACCAAATTGGGCTAATTTTTAAACAAGAATGTAGGTAATTATTATTATTATTATTATCATTATTAATTATTAATGATAATAATAGTGGGGCTAGTCACTCTGTCTCCATGTTCTGAACGAGGCAAACAACGGGAAAGTCTAAGAGCAGACAACACATACAGTACACCATACACACCATTTCCTTTTTTTTTGCAAGACATATTGCGAAGAATTAGAGGAGGGGAAGGCGGATTACGGAGTGGATAACGTCTGTACCAAGGGATAATAAAAAAAAGACATAAATACTGCAAATCAGAAGTGTATGCGCACCATGGTGCCTCGTTTCCCACGCCAAGACTAAGAGGGAAAAAAAAAATCTTTCTTTTCCCTTTTTTAAATCTTTTGCGGCTTTTTTCGACTCTCTGTCTGTACCTTTCGAGATATCGTTGGGTTTGAAATTTTACCTGGCAACCCCCTGGTTGGGATTCATGAAGTCTTATATGAATGTGAAAGAAGCGGAATGTAACTGATGCCATAAAGAAATAGTTTTTTTTTTTTTTGGAAATGGCATCATGTTCGTTTTGTACAAAGAACCATCATAACGTTTCAGATACTGAAAACATTCATCTCGGCTACTAGTTTGATACGGCTAAGCTTTTCAGCAGAATTTATGCCTCTTCATGCCGGATGATGATTTACGTCTTCACCTTGTCCAAAGCCCCTTCAATTTCTCTTTGCACCTCATTCCTTTATTTGACGTGCTCCAGATGGGCACGCGGTGCAGTCTTTCTACGAGCTCGCTTGCTAAAACGCTTCCAAAACCGGTTTCCCCCGATTCCCTCGGCAGCAGCAGCAGCAGGTCAAGCTGCTATGTCATGTTACAAAACTATGACCAGCACCTCAAGCTTTACAAGCGGAACAGATCGTTGAAAGCATACCAAAGCTGTCGTTCACCAGAGGAAAAATGTAGGCCAAGAATGCGCTATTGGAAACATGTGGCGCAGCGGCAGAACAATGTTGTTGAAGATTTTTTTTTTTTTCCAGGAGGTTTATCTGTATAACAGTGAAGGCACGAGCAGCAGAGTGACTGCTATACCAGAGGGGACAAAAAAAAACAAAAACCCTGCGAAACACATCGGACAGACAGTCAAGTCTGTAAGCCAGAGACTGAACGAGACTCCATAGCCGTTTTGACACTTCTGATGTCTGAGCCTTGTTATGCAAAGCTCTGAGACATAAGACAAGGCTTTTCCTTTAGTCACGCAGGGGAATGTAGTGCTTTTTCACCCTGTATCTGTCGTTCTGTCACGCTTTTCCTGTAGCCGTGTCAGAATGAGAATCAGATGTCCAGAGTCGGAGGAAGGATCTCCCACCCATCCTGCCCCCGAGGCTGCAGCTGGAGAAGCGGCTTCGTGTGTGCAACATGGTGACAGGAAGGTGAACATTCCACCCTTCTTCCATCACTGGCCAGCTGCTTCGAGGGGGAGACAGAGGAACAGAGGAAGACTGTGTTGACAGAACAGCGCTTCTTGAGCTATGAAGATGGTGGTGGCGATACGGACGAGTACACACGAACTCACTATTTCTGTCCACCAACTTTGAGAAACCCCGTGCAAATCTTCGGCCTCGCTCTATGAACGGCGCTGGACGTAGTGGTCCGAACAAAGGCCCTTTCAAGAGGGACCGGGCCTCGCCATTTGCGTCGGTAGAATGGGAATGGTGGGGAGGGGCCTGGGAAAATGTCAACAAATAATTCATATCGGCTTTGTCGGGCTGCGGGCTGGAATGTAGACTCCCTCCGCCAAAGGAGATGGAGAGGGTGTTTAAGGAAGGAGGGTGAGAGGGTGTTTAAGGATTGTGCTCGGCCGGGGCCGAGGTAGCTCTCCGGGGGTTTCTCCATCCTTAATGAGAATTAATGCAGCCAGGAGGAATACGAGTGCATCCCACAGGTTTGAATCATTCATAGGCTGGGAGTGTAAACAAACCGGGCAGACGCAAGATAGGAAGGGAGAGACGGACAGAAAGAGAGGGAGCGGGAAATCTTGCTCTGAGATCCCTGCAGGGCCGTTCTAATTACAGCCTTTTGTTTTCCAGCAAACACCAGGGCGGGCAAAGCAGGGGCAGTCATCCTGTCCAGACCGTCGTGGTTTAAACTCGCTCACTGTTCTTGTGGGTTCTGTTTCGTTTGCGTTGCCAATTGAGGTCATCTCGGTCACAGTTTACCATCAGACGTTCTCTAGTTTTCGAAATAATCTCCGCGAGCTTCAACTTTTATTAGCCGATTATTATAGCAGAGGGGCCAGAAAACGTGTGTACAATGAGGCGTGAGAACTAGACAAACCAAAGCTTGAGCCGAGAAAGGAACACTGAAGAGGAGGAATATAATAATATTTCTTTTTTTTTTCCTGGTTAGAATGATTGAGGAAAGAACAACAAATGCAAACTGTTCCTTTAATATCGTGTGGTTTGGATGGGGCAATGAAACCTGAGCACTTTAAATACGCCTGCTCTGGTTAACAGCGGTTATTCCTGGCCCCTGTTGAAAGGAGGTGGGAAAGCCAGGTGGACACCCGATGACCTCGGATCACCCTTTGGGACTGAATTACACCACTCCGCCCTGGATCTAGAGGGTGGGCTGTTTTAGTGCAAATGGAAGTGTGGATGATCAATTCAGGAAGAGGTCACAACACCAACAGGCGTTTGTTTGCCCCGTGAGCGAGGCGGTACCAGACCATCAGGTCATGTTATTATGGAACAACTTCACCTGCCGATGAGGATATTAAATACCACTAGCAGGTGTCTGAATGCTATACTTAACACAGGTTTTAACACGTGATCAAACAGCCGTGCACTAATGACAACCTTAATTTCAAAGGTGAGCTGATCATAAAGGATTTATGCTTGGTGAAGACAGCACCGTGTACGGACGTCCTCGCTGTCCCATTTCCAATTCTCTTTGTTCATTTCGCCCTGAATGCGTACGTCTGGATAATAGGAGAGTTTTAGTCCTTCAAACACTCTGAATGACAGCATTAACGGTAATCAGCTTCAAACAAATATATTAACAATCCTACTGATGAAGTTGAACAATCAGGTCATGCTTTCGATCAGTTGGCGCCGGATCACTTCTGCGAGCTTAGACCCTTGGCATCGCAGCGTACCAAACATACCAAGCACGGTTACTCACCAAGTCGGCTTTGCTTTTCCCTGTAGGAAGCCGTCAGCTTCTCGAGTTCCTTGTACTTAGCAGCCAACTGAAGTTTACCGTTCTGGAGCCGGGGCCGACGCGCGAGGCTCTCTTCCGCGATACTTCGATTAGCCGCTAGCAAGGAATCCCTCTCCATCTGCAGCTCCTGAAACTGAACATTAATTCCCAGTTAAACCACGAATGCCAGGGACAACAGGCAATTCCATCTGTTTGCTAGGATTGGACAGGTTCATACATTTGGCTTGATACAGATTTTGAGCACAAAAATGCGAACACAATGACAGGAAATTAATGTTTGTACCTACAGTACTAATACTTGTTTCACTCAATCATTTGATATACTGAAAAAAAAAATCCATTAGTTATTTTCATTCTTGATTTAACATCTCCGGTCCACACCTGCGCACTTGGCCGTGTCCGAGACGTTTTATTCTCCATCAGGACCCCAATGAACCAACAACAGACAGAGCCTTGCCGCGGTTCCTCACATGAGACTGCGTTCAAGGTCTGAATACGGCAGACTGGAAATACTAACGCTCTCGGGTGTTACGTGTTTAACTCCGCACGCTGTGTGAAAGGAATCAAACCTGCGTCTGCAGGCACAGATGGGTCACGGGGAGATACTTCGCGCTATTCGTGGAGGAAATAAAGAGCTTGAAAATAAGTAGACGAGTGTCCGTGTGACCGGAGACCACCCATGAGCCAGAGGTCTTTTCATACCAGTGTGGCTATCCACCTTGCCGGGTACTGGGTTTAAATTCCAGGTCAAGGCTACAGCGCTGCTCGTGTTTCACAGAGCCAGAATGAACACTTTAAAGGGTCTGGCTTGGAACCACAGAGCTGTAAACCTCAAGCTATAAACCTGGTGCTGGATTCAGTTTAGAGGGGTTTTGCCTTGATTCACTTTTCAGGCTTTGGAGCTATTTTTATGTGGAGGTTAAATCCATGCAACTTGACGGTCCTCGTATAAGCAAGTGGATCGGCTGTAAAGAATCTTGAAGCATCTTCGATCCCTCGTTCAAAAACAAACTTAATTAAAAAGCTAAGTATAGCCTAACTTGACTTGCTGTTGTGGGTGCAAATGAATGATTTCCAGATGGACGGCAGTTTAGGATATTCTCTCCCCGAAACTCAGTCACAGGAAGAGCCGAGACCCGACGCTGCGGTGGAGACGATATTTAACAAACAGCCTGCCGTGACGCACTCGCCGTAGACCTAATTATGAAACTCCCGTACACGGTTCAGGACGTCATTTGGTAACGTTGCGATCCGCGGCATTGCCCAAGACCACTAACTCCAGCCGCTTGTGGAACAGAAGAGACAAAATCCAAACCCCCGAAACCTCGAACCCATCATCCTAATGGAAAACATTCGCGAAAAAGTTCAGCCGTTCTGAAAAAAAAGAAGAAGAAATAGAAGAAAAGAAAAGAAAAAAGAAAAAAGAACGCACCACATTCTCTACACTAAGCGTAATTGCTTGTGCCAGAGTATGAGGTATGGGTCGTCCTGGAATTTTGTGGAATTTGTGTTTCTTTCCCTTAGTTTAGCCAGAAATATTAAGATGGATCCAGGAGGTGGCCTTAACTACGGGTTCAATATCGCCTTGCGTCTTTGTGCGCTTAGCAAAGCATATAAGAGGATTAATGTTCTATTTGCTCAATGAATATGAGAATATTGCCTGTATCGCTCTTCCTCACTATAACTTCAAACACTGCTCTGGTATCCCCACTAGGTCCATTCCCATTTCAGTATCCCTGGAAAGCGAAACCGCCAAGAAGATTTTCTGGGCGCTGACAAAAAACAAGCGGCTCTGGATGACCTAAAAGAGCATGACTGATTTAAAGAAAAATTCTCTTCTGGGGGTTATGTAAGGTTTCTTTTTATGTGAGAACAGCTTCTATCTTCAACCCTTTTTTTTTTTTTTTTTTTGGGTAAATCACAGCAGGACCATGTAGTGCCTTTGTGAAGTCCCTGCCTCGTAACGCCGCTGGTGCGATTCTTCGCCGCAGCTAATTATCATTAGTATTCTACATTTTACCCTGCGCGAAAGCACCTGCTTTTTTTTTTTTTTTTTCTTTTCCAGATGAAATTAGTGAAACTTCAGAGCACTTAGGTATTCATTTTCTAATTAACGTAAATGCATGGCTTAGGATCAAACACGCACACACCACACACACTCTCTCACACACACACACACCCCACACACACACACACGCAATCACATGGTTCTTTTCTCTGTCCCTGGGTGTTAACTGATTGAAAATTAAATGTTCACTTTCTGCATAACAAATGGCGCCTTCAGGAGAAAACCCGCTGAGTGGAAATTGTGTGAGTGCATGTGTCTGGAACGGGCTTTTTTTCGAAGACAGAAAAGATTACAGCGCCGAACGTAGAAGCATCACACTGCGCTTGCTTACCAATGATGAATTTAAAAACATGCATCATCCGAGCTGCTTTAGTCAAAATATCCTGCTAGTTTGCATGTTTTGTTGTGGCTGGCGTCACCGGAACAAAGAACGTTTTTAAAAAGAGATTTAGACGGAAGCGTCTAACCGTCGATGTTGATTCATTTTCTGTGACGACATCTTCGAGCGTACCTCTGTGCAATCCTTAAATTGAAACCTGTTGAAGGAGTCTCCGGTAACGGTCGGAGGTTAAACGGCAGTTCTTCCTGACACGTGAAGGATTTTCTGGATCCTCAATTACTAGACTCCCATATAAGACTTTTGTTTATAGCTCTTATATATTGTAATGTAATCTCAAATTATATAAAATGGACAAAATGATGTCATAAGTTGCTGTGATACAAGAGGAATAAAACACTTGAGGCTACGATGTTATCGGAAACCGCGTCATGCCCGGCTGCATCTCGCCACCTTGTCGTTGATGATTATCCTATAACAGCGCGTTGTATTCCTCACTCGAATCTCAGGGCCTGTTCTGCTTGAGCGCGAGAAAAACCGATCCGCACGCGAACCCGTCACGAGCGGGATTCAATTCTTTCTTCTTCCGCCGACCGCGCTCCCACGGAATCCCTCCAGGATTCTCCATCCGTTTCCAAGACACCCACGTGAGCTACATGAGCCGAGACAGACTCCACGTCGGGTCTAAACATCTCGAGATTTTTTTTCCGCCAATAGGGACGACTAAAATGACAAATGGGCCGGGGGACGAATCTGTTTCCAGAATCGAGAGAAAGAGAAGGAGAGAGAGAGAGAGAATTTGGCTTCCACCAGGCTTGAGCTATTGTGCGCCGTAAATCTGATCCGTCTCGAATGCTTCTATGTGGCCGATATCACAGCACGTCCATTACGAGTGCCGAGAAAACATTATTCATGCCAAATACTCAAGCTAATGAAAACGGCTCGCTTCACTCACGTACCTCCGAGCAGTTTTTCCCGCTGCTTCTGATCGGGCGCGAAGTTGTTAAAGTAAGGTAAATTTTCTTCATTCATTTTTTTTGGGGGGTTGTTTGTTTGTAGCACGTGTATCATTATGGATATGAGACGTGCTGCAGAAAATAAAGCTATCCAACACTTGAAGGCGAACACTGACGTTTCCAGCGCTGAACTGATGAATATTCATCAGCTTGGTAAGAAGGAGACAGGTTTTTAAAGCTTGATTGTTTATGGTATAGCAGATGATGCATTCAGGTTTTAATTAGGTGCCATACTGGACTAATGAATATTCAGGGTTTTGCAGAGAATGATGAGAAAAAAAAAAAAAAAAAGGAGGCATCCGAAGCCTTTGAATCCATTTCAGACATGCATGATAATTGCTCCTGTTTACAGAGGAACATTTTAATTAATCCTACTTCAGATAAATGCACTCACTGATTTCGATTTTTTATTTTGATGAAGGTGCGCCGTCGAACGATTTAAACGATTTTCACTTCATTTTTATTTTTTTTCCCCACCTACGTATCAGACTACATTCTAACCACAAGGAATTTTTGTACCTTAATCCGAACAAGTCGTATTTCACAAAGGATGTGGGTTCCACCGCATGCGCTCATACTGCTGCAAAGGGTATTTCGGGGAGACTTACAAAGTCTTCCTGTTTTCTTTTACCTTCGCTCACTTCCTGAGCGTTTAAAATGTCAGCCTGCCGACTTTGCACCGTGTTTCTATAACTCACCTGGGGCCCATAACCGCCTGAGCCTCATCCCCTTTTCTTTTCTCTTTTTTTGAGCCATTATTTTCAGCCAGTTTGAATCCGATCTCGGATAATGAGATCGCGGAGTCAACCGCCGCTGCTGAATTTCAGACCCTTTGGAATCCTGAGCATTTGGACCCTCTTCAGAAGACATCGCTGGCTTAAGCCGTAACACTCTGTATATTCTTTCACCGTTTCCTCTCTCTCTCTCTCTCTCTCTCTCTCTCGCTGTGATTCTGATGATCCCAGCACAGCACAAGGCGCAGTCTCAACAGCTCCCGGTTTTACCCCAAACAGAAATCAGCATGGATTATCCATTTCCTCTAGCGCATGCCTTGATTTCTGTTTACTCGCTTTACGGAGACAAAGTCTCCTAGGACCGTGCGGTTAAAATGATATATAGTCCATAAAATGATTATAGTCTATAACTGTTTACTGTGACAGATTGGTCCCCAAAAAATACATATAAAAAAATAAAAAAGAAATTCACTGCGTATCCTGTTTATTGGGAATGATTCACTTCTTTGAGAAGCCTTTTACCAGCTGTGAGGACAATTCGGATGCATTCTTCAAACAATCTAAAGCCATGCTATTTGGGTATTACGGCAAGCTACACAGACCAAACAGTCTGAGAACACACTTTGAAGTCGTGCGCTTGGGTGGCAGTCAGATAATAACATCGACGTCCTCTGCGCTGCGATGGATGGATGGATGGATGGATGGATGGTGGTTTTCCCATTGTAGTCAGTCTAGAGATTTAAACATCACACATTCCATCACATCTTGTATACGTTTGTTTAGTCTGATGTGCTTGACTTCTGGAACGGATTGACTTCAATCGAAAAGCAACGCACTATAATTTAGGTACTCCAACCAATCCTTGGATTGAAATCCAATTTTCTCGAATTGCAATTTGACTTTGTACTGTTAATCAAACCGGTTAATTTTCCAGTAAACACGTCCTCCACTGGTAACCATTCCAGGCTTTCTTACAAGTAAAGATTCCCAATTGCTCCTGACTGTTAAGCCAAAATTTCTTGAATAAAGTAAATGCTGCATGAAAGCTTCAAAGGATTAAAGGCAAATTCCACCCTGCATAACGTTATTATGTGGTTTTACTGAAATATCATTGGTGTATAATACTGTCGTATTAACAGTCACGTTTCACTACCAGCTCCTGAAATCATCCATCCATCCATCCATCTTAAACCGTTTATCCAAAGTCGGCTCGTGTGGGTAACAGTTCCAACAGAGAACCCCAAACTTTCCTTTCCAGCTAACTCTGACGGGGGGAATCCCGAGGCGTTCCCAGGCCAGTGTGGAGATATAATCTCCCCATCTAATCCTTGATCTGCCCAGTGGTCTCCTTCCAGCTGGACGTGCCAAGAACACCTCGCGTCCTGTTCACATCCTCACTAGACGCCCGAACCACCTCAACTGACTCCTTTTCCGCGCAAAGGAGTATCGGCTCTACTCTGAGCTTCTCACGGACGACTGAGCTTCTCATCCAGAAATCAAAAGAACTTATTTCCATCGTCCTGCGATCATATAACTCGGAAGCCTACTGCAGAAGTAGTTACGACGGTAAAATGGTGCAAAATATTCCAGAATGCATTGCAGGTATGTGACACACATGAGCTGAGCGGAGTTACCGCTGCAGAGATTCGGCTCAGTTAGTTAGCAATCCACGACATAACGAGAGTGATGGATTGAATGGGATCAGCATGAAAGTTATAGCTTAGGAAGCCGGACGAATTAAAGCGCCAAAGCAGCGCCGCATCCGTCTCCTTAAGTAGAGGAGAAATGAGGTGCTAAATGCCACTGGCGCCATTATCACAAGTTAAAATGGCATCGTCGGTGAGTTAAGGAACCAGTGAAAGAAATCACCTCGGGAATTCCGTTAGAAAATTAGTGCTGTTACAGTTAATTATGAAAGAAAAAAAAAAAAAAAAAAGAATGAATATGCCTTTAAGGATGATTTCACAGAGATTGAATCTTTCTCCCTGTTGCCCCCGCGCCGCTTTCAGACTATATTCTGGCGTTCCGAACCACCGCACATTTGTGTAATACTTTCATCAGCAGCCTGAGCACCGGAGGCAGCTGGTTACCATTGTCGCTTGGCAATGAGGTTTGTAGATAAAATGGAAAACTGTGCGTTCTGCTCTCTCCGGTGACGCTTTCCGTGTGCCCTGCTATCGAAACGTTACCAACGCCAACGGCACATATTGTCTTCGATTTCATGTTGAAGACAGGAATAGAATGTGAGCTGTAGTTTTAATAAAAGTTTTAACAGCACTGACAGCTGTACTGGCCATTATTTGATCATTCAGAACACAAACATTGATTCAGTATCAGTAAAGGTTTTTTTTTTTTGGAGCCGATGTTTGTGTTTCTAGTTTCTCCACGCCAGGGACCATGGTATCCATGCCAGCTTGGTGCAAACGGTGCAAACTTTGCAACGATTTAAGAAACTCTGCAGTATTGTGCAAGAGCCTTGAGCTCCGCTCATTTCTTCATATTTTGCTTTCTAGGTTCCAGACGTTCTTGTATTTTTAATATAATCTTCAGGAATCGTTCTCCAGGCCTCCTCAAAGACTTTTTTGGCTAGTCCAGTCCCTGTACCTGAGCAGATTCGGAGCAGTGTTCATTCAAGCATAATAAAAAAAAAAAAACAACAACTGAAGGCATGAACCAGTGAGAAACTGGTGCAGATGATGACAGATGATCAGGACGGTGATTAGTATCCTGGTGATGCTGAATGCTGAGTGGTTGGAACAGACGAGAGGGGAAATGAGGTCGCTGCTGAGGTTTGTACGTTTACAAGCAATTTTTAAAGTGCATCTAAAGATACCTGGCAACTTGTCGCGGTAAAACATTTGTTCCCATTGATTTGATTTAATCAAGATCAAGACCTTTGAACAGTACAGTACAGTACGTCATAACGGTCCAGACTGTTTTTCACACCAGCAGCAGTCTAGACAGCCTCCTGAAGATAGATTTAGAATTTCAAGGCTTGTTTCCTTTGTATTTCTAAGGTTAGACGGTTTGCCCAGTCGCCACTGGCGTGATTTCTAACGTTTTCAATTTTATTTCATGAATCAAAATTTTAGCAAAAATGAAAAATGTACAGGATAATAAGGAAGTTTTTGTGGAAAGGCCAAACGCTAAAGACCTTTAACTTATTACGTACTGAACGTCCTACAGGATTGAATCCACATTAATGTTAGCACTGCAATCAAACTGCCTAGGACTTGTTTAGAAGACCTCTTTATGCAAACAAAGCAACGTCTTGTGACTTTGCTCATGAGTACGATCGCTGTATTCACACCTGCTTAAACACGACACACAAGAGAGAAAAACACCAGAATTCCATTTAAACAGTGCAAACAAGCCAAATAAACAAAGTCAAATACTGTGTAGTAAGAAAGACCAAGATGGTGCTCATTCACTCATCGCTTTATCCTGTACTGTATATGAGGTCGTGGGGGGCCTGGAGCCCATCCCAGGAGACTTGAAGCACGAGGCAGGGTACAATCAGGATGGGGTGCCAATCCATTGTCATACTGTACACACACTGCAGACAATTTGGGAACACCAATTAGCTTCATCTGTGGGAGGAAACCGGAGCACCTGGAGGAAACCCAGCAAGCACTGGGAGAACATGCAAACTCCAGGCAGACAGACCCAAAGAGGGAATCAAACCCGGACTAAGAGGGCGCCGTTATATAAAGTAGATTCGTTTCCAATAACACCCACATCACATATCGTTAAAGTTCTTTTATTGCTGTTATACATAAGAATGAAGCGCAGACTGAACATGGAATTACTTCAAACCACAACTCAATCTAAAAAAAAAAAAAAAGTGACGATTTCCTCCAGTGGAGACTTTTTCACCAGCACCGGTGTCGCTGCACGTACATGTCCCGGAACTGTCGAGTCAAAACGCATCTGCGGTACAATTCATCAACGCGTTTTGACACCAGAGCTCGAAGTGCAGACACAGCAGCACCTGTACTATAATCAAAAAAAAAAAAAAAAGTCTGTTTGAGGAAATCGACATCGTCTACAGTGTATTTTCATCCAGTGCTCTATTTACCGAGAGTGAAATATCAGTTTCGGGGGCTCTAGGGTGACGTGTCACATTGAACAGCAGACATCATTTATAAAATGTCATATAAGAAGTTTTTTTTTTTTTTTTAGTCAGAGAAGAGGAATGCGACCAGAGAGCATATAGCTATGATATGACTGTGCAAATATCTATCTGCACAAAAGTATTTATTTATTTATTTATTTATTCATTTATTCATTTATTGAGCGGTCTGAGGGGGCACCCGGTGCCGAAACAACTCGGAGAAGATCATGAACAGAAGCGTTTGGATATCTGCGAACATAATTTGGACTGATACTCTAAGGAAGGTAAACGTTCTTAAAGAGAACCGTTACCGGTGATGAGACACGGATTCGTCGCTACGAGCCTAAAAGAGTAAACGGCAGAGTATGGGAACGGAAACGTCCTCAATCGCCGACCGAGAAAAAGTTCAAACGTCAACCATCAGCTGGAAAAATTCATCAACGCTTACGGCTTTCCGGGATTCTCATCTCAAGGGCCAGAAGTATTGGAACATCATCATCATCATCATCATCATCATCATCATCATCATCAGGAAAAAGGTTCAACAATCAACAGCGCACGTTACAGTGAGACGCTTATTGAAGACCTGAAGACTAAGCTTCGGATTAAACGCAACGGAATTGTGATTCTGAAGCCCGCACTGTCGACACTTTGCAAAAACTGGGTGTTAAAGCATGTCGACAGATTTACAAATGGTATTGAAGAGCGAAAGGGATTATGTCGAAAAAAAATGATTCTTTAAAAAAAAAAAATTATATAAGACGCAGAGTGCGGATAATTTTTGACTCACCCTTGTATTTTTTCCTAGGCAAATCGGCTTAGTGACTGCATTGAGCTGGGTCGGCTGATCGGGCCAAGCTACAAGCTCCTTTGAAGGCTATAAATAAAGACTTAATGTGTGGTAAGAATTAGGATCGTTAACACAAAGCCTGAACCCGAGCCTAAAAAATACGAAGAATTTCAAGCATTCTTATATTATTGATGATGCTGCATGATGAAACTTGAGCGTTACATCAGAATATCCAATGCAGCAAAATGAAAAGGTCCAGACGAGTCAGAGCAGTTTATTGAAGAATGGAATGGAATAATGAGAAATGGGCAACAATGTGACGGTCATGACGCGTTTCTTCTGCGGCGCAAATGTCGAATCTGGTTACGTGTCCAACATTACGCGTCACTCCGACCGCTGCTTGCGACTTGAAAATACAGAATGTTTTAAAAATGCTGTTTTTAAAAATAGACAAAAAAAAAAAAAATGAACAAAGAAAATGCAAGAGGAGTCTGTATTCCAATACAAGCAGCTATGAGCATCTATCTTGGTTGGCATTATGCACCACAAGGACTTGAAGCCACTCCAAGTATGAATTACAAGTCAAAGTCATAAAATGTGAGTTTTACAAGAAGCACATGAGCTACGTGTGTTCTTGGGTGGTGGGCCAGGGTATGGGTATGTGCATGTGGGTGTGTGCGAGTGTGTGTGTGTGTGTGGGGGGGCCAAATTCTTCATGTCCCTTTATTTAGTTCAGAGAGAGCAACGAGAAAATGGTTTCTCATTCACCTCGGGCGAACAGGAGCTCTGCATTCTCACTCGAGTAGCGTTTCAATGCCAGGTAATGTACACGGTAAAGCGAAACCCACTCAGGCGAGGACCCTCATCCGTCTCAGTGAGCCGTTGCAGCAGGCTCTGAGCGGTTGCCCTTGGAGACCTTTTGCGCTCTCATGAATTTCGGCGTCGTGGCCGGGCTCCCGCATCATGCATCACTCGCCCACAATGACGCTCGGGCGCCGAAGCAACGAAACACGTGACCTTCTACAGACCCGTGCGCCATGAAACCCCCCCCCACCCCACCACACCACACCCCACCACCACCCCGCCCGACTGGACAGCGGTGATAAACTTTCAACAGAGCGATTGGCGACATTTAAACACAGGAAACGTTTTTCAAAGATAACATTTTTGTATATGCCCTCCGCCTAGTTGTTTAGCATTTAGAGACAGCGGGGGGAAAAAAAGATATAATAAAAAACACTGAATGCACTTTGGCATGAATTATAGGTTGTATCGGAATGAAATGCCACAACAAAGCATTACTTCATACGTTCGTTCATTTTCTGTACTGCTTTATCCTGTATCCTGGAGTCTATCCCAGGACACTTCAGGCATGAGGCGGGGTACACCCTGGTCAGGGTGCCAATCCATTACAGGGCACATGCACTCACACACTCATTTACACACTATGGGCAATTTGGGATCATCATAATTTTCAAAATCATCTGCATGTCTTTGGAATGTGGGGGGAAACCGGAATATCCAGCGGGAACCCATCAAGCACGGGGAGAACATGCAAACTCCACGCACAGTGCTAACCAGTACACCACCATGCATTACTGCGGGCAAGAAGTCTGACTATTATTATTATTATTATGCCGTGGATTTTATAATTTCTAATTATTCTGATTCTTCAAGCAATAGTGCTCTCAGAATCAGTTGGGGTGGCAATTAGAAAGGTAAGGCTCGTTCCCAGGATGATGCCTGCCCACTTGTTCCGTCGACGTATCCCTGCCCTGGAAATGCAAATACCGTATATAGTGTAAATAGTGCTACAATACTTGTTTCTCAAGGTTTTTTTTTTTGCCATCGGGAGATAATATCATTGAGACGGTTCAGATTGTGTACATTGGAACTGAGTGTATTATCATAAAGTTAGTCTTGTGGTCATCCCAGGACACTTCTTCACA
Source organism: Clarias macrocephalus (assembly GCA_011419295.1). Classification (NCBI taxonomy): domain Eukaryota; kingdom Metazoa; phylum Chordata; class Actinopteri; order Siluriformes; family Clariidae; genus Clarias; species Clarias macrocephalus. The sequence goes on from JAAGKR010001359.1 coordinate 102,103, forward strand.
AAATGAGTAGACTGAACATCTGCTCAAGACATTTAGTGCACATTTGACTTTATAGAATATAGTAAAAGAGGGATGATTTACGATCCGTCCATCAGCGGTTGAGGGGTGCTTGTTTCTCATGTTATTTCAGAGAGATTTTTCTCGACACTGTCGCCTCGGGCATGCTCCTTATCCAGGTAGGAAACTAACGCTCGGTGGTACTTTTCATCCTCCTGTTGACAAAACAGACAAAATGATGTAGGGTTGATGTTTAGGGAACGGAAAACTGATTCAGCAGATTTGCAGATTTCCTCAGTGCTGTGGACCAAGGTGGCAGGGCAGGTGGTTCGTTCGATGTTGACCCCACAGCATGTCAGATCCTTTTTTTTTTTTTCTAACCTGGATAGATATCTAAAAAAAAAAGCACGGTGGCTTAGTAGTTGCCTTGCACCTCCAGGGTTTGGGTTCGATTCCCGCCTCATTGTCTTTGTGCACGTTCTCCTCATGCTTGGTGGGTTTCCTTCGGGTCCACAGTCCAAAGACATGCAGGCTAGGCTTATTGCCGTCCCCTAATTGTATATATGATGTGTGAATGAGTGTGTACGCAGTGATGGATTGGCACCCTGTCCAGGGAGTACATTAGGCTCCTGGGATAGGCTCCAGCCCCCCAGTGACCCTGTATACAGGATAAAGGAGTATAGACAATGGATGGAGTGAGTGAGTGGTTTCCAAGGAATTCATGTGTGTTGATGCAGGAATTTCATGAAATATATATATATATATATATATATATATTTTTTTTTTTTTATGGTTATAAATGTATAAGAATATGAGTTGTATGGAGCACGTGCAACCTTATAATCCCTGATTTAGCCTTAGCGCCGAGATGCACCTCAGAACTTTAATGCACGTACGGCAATTAAACCGCGATTAAGTCGTTAACTCGTGATTACGCAATTAAAAAATAAATAAATAAAAAAACTCGGGATCCGTGCTAGGTTTAATTAAAGCGCCGATCTGTTGAGCTCGAGGCGCGAGCCGCAACACTGCAACTGCACTGGAAAATTCTGCGCCCTGATCCAGCGCGAGCGCTTATTAGCGATGCCAACCACGCCGCAGAGAGAGCGCGAGACGGCTCCCGTCGTAAATCCGACACCGCGGAGTGCGGGGGAATGCGGCTCTGGACGCCGGTACGGCAAAAAGAAAAGAAAGAGTGAGAGAGAGAGAGAAAGAGAGAGAAAAAAAAACACAAATCTGGACGGTCCAAAAACAACATGAATGATAAACAAACAAAATGTTAAAGAGGGTTAAAGACAGAGAGAGAGAGAGAGATACAGATGGGGGGGAAGCAAAGCGCGCGCAGCGGCACGTCGTTATTCCAAACCCCCGAAACATCTCACCTTCTCACTGAGCCGCACGATCTTATCCATTTTGGTTTCATCTTGAAGCAGCTCCCGTAGTTCACTAGTGCTCAGGACCCTGTACCCGTCCGGGCAAGAGTTCACTTCCCTCTTCTGGGACATTGTAGTCCCCGTTTAAAAAGAAATTTAATACAATAAAAAAATAAAATAAAAAATAAAAAAAACGAATTAAACGACCCGGGCTAGCATGTCGCTCGTGCAAAGCGCCGGGAGTAGCCGTGTAGTCTCGCTGCAGGAGCAGGAGAAGAGTGTAGAAGCAGGCGCGAGCGGAGGAGGTCTCATCGGTATGAAGGCACAGCACTGTTTAGAGACAATGCAATAGGATATCACACGTTTGCACTTGTGGTGCAACGCTTTCCTTGGCCACAAGAGGGCGAGCAACTTGTACGTGTCTAATGCCTGGCACCGTTGTTTCATACTCGCCTAACCAGCACCTCCACTAATCTGACGGCTCAGCAGGTGCTTTAGAAGTGTAGAGTCAGTGACTGTACACCACCTGTTGCTCTGCACAGTTTATCATACACCATTCACCTCATCCATCCGTCTCATCCACCTGCTTCATCCATCTACCTCATCCACCTGCTTCATCCATCACCCTCATCCATCTTCCTTTATTCCTTTATACTACCTCAGAGATCTCCATCATCCATCTACTGTACCGCACCTCATACATCTTTCTCATCCATCTACTCCATCATTCATCTCACTCATCCATCTACTTCATCCACCTCGTCCATTCCTCCCATCCATCTACCTCATGCATCTTTCTCATCCATCTCCTTCATCCATCTACCTCACCCAAAGAGCCATGACTGGACATGGTATTTTACGGTTCCGTTGAAGTTTGTAAATTTGTTGAATTTGCATTTATAGATGAAGGCTTCAAACAAACAAACAAGCTATAGAATAGGCTTGTTTGTTTGTTTTGTAAAAGTTTGCAGATGTTGTTTACCTTTTTTTCCCCTGTTTGTGTAAAACAACACCCACAATATGCTGTTGTTCTCATCGTCATTGTTGTTGTTGCTGTTGTAGTTTCAATTGTTGTAGTTTCTGTTATTGCTGCTTCTGTTGTTGATTTTGCTGCGGCTGCTGTTATTGCTGCTGTTGCTGTCGTTGTGAGATCCTTTTCACTTGTGTGTATTCTACTGCTCGTGCTTGATCCTGCCTTAACTTGATCGAATGTGTATCTTGTTTTTCATGGCTTTTTCATACCTTTTGGTTGCCTACATTTTTTACTTTTTCAATAAGTTATTATCACTGTTTATAAGAAAACATGCCTCATGCCTCATATTTCATATTTCATATTTCCTTGCATGCGGGTGTGATGCCGTCAGACATCAGTTATCAGGCTGTGCAAAAGTAAAAAAAAAAAAAAAAGTGAAATGTAAAAACTCAACCTTTTTGGGTTGATCAGGTATTTTTAAGCCATTTTGCCATTACAGTCAATGGAAGTGTTCTAAACACAACAGCAGATTGTGTGAATCTGTTTAATACGTTTATAAATGTATTGTTCGATTTAATATTCAGAACTGTCTATATGATCTGCTTCTTTGTGAATTTTTTTTAGACCTTTTCCACTTTTGTGGTTTATACACATAGTGGATCTGCCTGTTTATCAAATTATACTATTATTTGACTAAATGGTAAATCCTTCTGGATACGGCCAGAGCGTTACATGTCAAACAATCAGGAGACGCAGAGCCAGGGTTCAACTGACACCCTGGGCAATGTAATCCAAACATGAACTGCAGAAGGATTTTTTATACAGAAAAAAATCGACACATGGAGCCAAGGGTGAGAAAGGAAAAATACAGAATAGAAGAAAAACACAACGAAGGTCATAAACCTTGACAAGTGAGAGTAAGTAAACAAGGACGTTTACAAAAGTCACAATAACATGAAATAAATCTTAATGATTATGCCATATCTGTATTAAGTATTATAGAAACTAAAAAATGAATCCCTCAATTCCCTGTTGCGGGAGCTGCACTTAAAGGCATTCATAAAAGCAAGCATAACCTTTTTGTAATCACTCACCAGGTGATTATCCATTTTCATTTACATATTCCACAACAGAATAGGACTTACCTGCATACCAAGCATGTGAATGATAAAAAGTCACATCAAATATGGGCATGATTCTTATGAGTAGGAGGCCGCATTATTGTCATTTCTGTTATATGCCTTTAGAAATAAATTCACAGCAACAGTGAATGGCCACTTAAGCTAACAGAAAAGAAAGATGTGAAAGAACACCATGAAAGCCAGTAGCTCCTTTAGTTCTTTAATGCACTGTTTAAAGTTGAAAAGCAGGGTCACGGTAGTATTCGAGTGCTTATGTTAAATGATAACACATTAATATGCTGTAAAACAACAAGTGTGACAAATCGAAACACTCACTCGATGAGGAACGCAAACCTCACATCCGTGGTACAGTGTGTCCTGAGTTATGGAAAACTTACTTGCATTTAAATACTAATAAAAAAAGAATACCTTGACTGCAACTTCTAAAAGAATATAACCCCCCCCCCCCCAAGGGAATTTACAGAATACAATCTGTTCACAATCTGCTGTTCATTACCTTAGCACATAAAATAACTACCATATTTCAGTTGAAGGATGGTGAGGAATTTTGTTGTGCAAAATAAATAGTCCAACTTCTATTGTGTGTAGTAATCATGTGGAGTGGCGCAATCTTGTGTAATTTATAAGGAAAATGGACTCCAAACTTAAAAACGTTTATTAAACCGCTAATTAAAAAAAGGGAAAGTACAGTCCAAATGAAACTTTTCATACCCACCCACAGACTCACTCACACACCTACCTACCCATCAATCCTACCACCTACATACATGTGTTGGGACTCACAGGGAACAGCCCAATACATTATTATCATCATACCTGGGTGCTGATTCCATACGTATTGCCCTTTTGTAAATGTCACTGTCTTATAAATATCACGCTAGCAGATTATTTGCTCTTACCACACAGGACACTCTGCTGTGGGGAGTTTAGAGTGCACCACCTGCAGGATTTTAAAAGAACAACAACATATTATCACCTTAAATGCAAACATATATAAATTAAGAATACAGAATATTAAAAAAAAAAAAAAAAGCAATTTCTTCATTGTTGAGGGTTCAATTACCATTTCGGGTCTGTATGCATTTAGCTTACGTGCTCTCCCCTTGCTTGAAGTCCAGTTTTCTCCCACAGTCCTAAAACGTGTAGATTAGGCTAATTGGCAATTCCAAATTCCCAGTACTGTGTGTGTGTGTGTGTGTGTGTGTGTGTGTGTGTGTGTGTGTGTGTGTGTGTGTGTGTGTGCAACGCGATGGATAGGATGTACCCTGGCTTAGGCCCAAAGTCTCATGTGATAGGCTCCAGGCCCCCCGTGACAGGATAAGCAGTATAGAAGATGAACATAATAATTAAAAAGCAATTTTGGAGTCAATGCAGCAATATATGAATTGCTACAGAAAAGAATGGCGATATATAACTGAATCGAATTCAATACAGACCCACTCAACTAACCAACCCAAACTAACTATCCCCCTACCCACCTACCTATCCATCCATCTACTGTACCTACTCAAACATCTCTCCACCCACCCCTACCTACCTACCCAAACATCTATACACTCACACATTTATCATCTATACCACTTTATCTTGTGTACAGGGCCTGGATCCTATCCCAGGAGACGTAGGGCATGAGACAGGGTACACCCTGGACAGTGTGCCAATCCGTCTCAGGGCACACACACATACATACAAGGTGCGTTCCAGTAGGCCTGAAGTACCCTGCGAAGTACATTTCTCAGTTAAAGCCATGTTAAGTGTGATTCCAAACTGCAGGGAGTGAAAATGTTTAGTTCAAAGGGAACTGCGAATGGTGTAGGGAATGAGTGAACAAGAGGTCTTCACTTCATTGGAAAAAGGAACGATCATCAGTCAAAATTTTCATCAGTCATTGCATCTCGCTGAAGCCTGAAAAAAAATGGAGCACGAAAAAGGATTAATAAATGTATAAATCCTTTTTCGTGCTCCATTTTTTTTCCATGCTTCAGAAAAAGGACGGCATCATATTAAAAGGACACAATAATATACATCTTTTATTTAATCAACAACTGCTGAGTATTATATAGGCTAGTAATCTGTAAAAAAAAAAAAAAAAAAAACTCAGGACATCTTCAATCAGTTATTATTGTTATTATTACAAGTTATACACATTTCGGTAGTATTTTAGAATGATACAGCGGTATCATTTTTGTTTCAACGAATATTTAATGTTCATAGTGTGAAATTTCCACAGCAGCAGATTGACAGGTATCCGAGGTTCTTGTGTTACCATGGTAACACACAGAGGAAGTGACGTCTGCGCTGGGGCGCACACTTAAGAATGGAAAACAGCAACACACTCACTGACACACTACAGAAGGCAATTAGCCTTTGGGAGGAAACAGGAGTACGCAGAGGAAACCCACCAAACACAGGGAGAACATGCAAACTCGCGGGAATTGAACCCAGCTGGGAATCGACCCCAGGCCCTGAAGGTGCAAGGTGACAGTGATAAACCACTACACCACTGTGCCCAACCTCTACCACCCTAACCTGGTTTTACATCAATCTTTATTTAAGCTATTTAACAGAAATTATCTCACTTTAAACTCATTTTATATTTCCAGCGAAAACCGACACTTTGCCAAACACTCAAACTTTTGCTAAACAAATCACAAATATCTCAGCACCAGCACATTTGTAATTAAAGGAACTAGAGGGTCCGTGCCAGCGCTGTGACATCATCACCCTGCGACGGCGCGCGCGCGCACACACAGAAAAAAAAATGGCGGCGCTAGCCGGGGACCGTTGGAGGGATGAGCTGCCTGGGCACGAGATATTCGTTAAACTGCAGGAAAGCCGCGTTTTGGAACCGCAGGGCACGAGCAGAAGGATCGTGAAAAACCTGACGTTCTGCCTGGACGGAGATTTGTTCGTGTGGGACAACGTGGAGAGCGTGTTTTATACAACCAACCTGCGGCAGCTCAACTCCGAGCTCAGTGTACACACGAAGAGATACCAGGTGAGACGTGAAGCGGGTGTGACGGTCACTTACGAGGTTTAAGAGATTTTGTCAAAATGAAACTGTTGAAGAGAAGTTTGTTTTGGACAGAAATCTGTTCTGACTGGCTTCTGATTGGGTTCTTGTCTTGTCTTGTCTTGTCTTGTCTTGTCCACAGACATTGCTGTGCATCAACCCTCCACTGTTTGAGGTGTGTCAGGTCCTCCTCAGTCCCACTCAGTATCATGTGGCTCTGATTGGTCAGCGTGGGGCAACCGTGCTGGAGTTACCCCAACGCTGGGGCAAGAAGTCCGAATTCGAAGGCGGACGCCTCGAGATCAACTGCAAGTGAGTGTGACGCGCTGGTCCTTGTCGGCTTCCGACACACACACACACACACACACACACACACACACACACACACACACACACACACACACGTCTTCACCTGTCCCTAATCGAGCTTTCCTCTTCCCCTTTCTCAGGACGATGCCCGTGGCCGAGCGCTTCTTCACCAGCTCGGCGTCCGTGACCCTGCGCCAGGCCGCTTGGTACCCCAGTGAAACCGAGGAGCCCCACCTGGTGCTGCTCACCTCGGACAACACCATCAGGTCATTCGCACCTTGGTCTCGATGATGTCACCAATAAAGTGACCTTAACTCGCAGACTGTAGTGAATCAAGTTTAAGTATACTTAGTTGTCTGTGTAACCGTCTGCAGGTTCTACAGTCTAAAAGAGCCCCAGACGCCGGCTCGAGTGCTTTCAGTGTCTCAGTCGGAGGAGGACAGCAGCATCCACCCGAGGGGGTAATCGCCGGTTTCGCGGCTTGTGTGTTGATTCTGTTAAGTGATATAACATTTGTGTATAGATCATGTTCTCACTGCGGGGTGTTTCTCCGTTCTAGGCGCTCTTACGCGGCTTCTCTAGGCGAGATCGCGGTGGCGTTCGACTTCGGGCCGTTAGTCGACGCCCCTCGGCACCTCACCGGCACGGGACTGAAGGAAGACCTGCTGGTTTACCCGTTATACATCCTCTACGGGAACGGAGAAACGTTCCTGAGTTACACATCTCTCACATACGCGTAAGGCGGAACGAACACATTGTGTTAAATTTTGCAGTCAAAAATGAGCCATAATCTGGCTGTAGAATCCATTTTAATAATACATTTTGGGGACCAAACAGAAAATCCGACGGTGCGAGATCAGGACTATAGGGAGGATGCTTTAACACCTCATAACAAAGTTTTTACAGAGTGTGGGCAGAAGTATGCGGACGTGCAATGTTGATTGTTGAACTTTTTTCTGGCCCTTGAGAATCCCAGAAACAACAATTTTCCAGCTGATTGACCTTTTTCTTTTGATCCTATTCTCAGTATGAAATTAAGGATGCTTCTGTTCCTCACTCTGCCCTGTATTGTCAGGATCGTAGTGATGAATCTGTGTTTTGTCACCAGTAACAAGTCTCTTTAAGAAACTTTCACCTTAAAGTATCGCTCCAAATCTTGTTAGCAGATATCCAAGTGCTTTTGTTTTGTGATAATTTTTGACTCACTCTCATAGTAATCAGCTCGTCGAGAAAGTCTTCAGTGAACAGGGTTTTTAATTTCACTGTTTTGTTGTGTGTGTTAGTAATCTAGGGAAACTTCTGGGACCGTTACCCATGTACCCCGCTGCTGAGGATAACTACGGCTACGACGCGTGCTCCGTGATCTGTCTGCCCTGCGTTCCCAACATCCTGGTGATCGCCACCGAAGCGGGAATCCTCTATCACTGCGTCGTGTTGGAGGCGGAGGAGGACGAGGACGGCGGAGTGAGTGCAGATTAAATCCGTACGCCGGAATTATCGGCACCCCTGCTGGTCTTAACAATGAATCATTCCTGTCTGTGTGTGTGTGTGAGCTTAGGCTGTAGAGAGGTGGTCCCGGGGATCAGACGCAGTGCCATCGCTGTACGTTTTTGAGTGCGTCGAGCTGGAGCTCACCCTCAAACTGGCCGTCGGGGAAGAAGAGGACACGACAGATTCGGACTTCAACTGCCCGATCCGATTACACAGAGGTCAGACTGATTTAAAGGGGGAAAAAAAAAAGACTTCTTTAGTCAAATAGCTTTTCTGATAGCTTAAGATGTTATTTTTGAGTTGCAAATGATATCCATTTTTTTTCTTCTTCTTCTTTTAGACCCTCTGTGCCAGTACAGATATCACTGTACACACGAAGCGGGCGTTCACAGCGTAGGACTTACGTGGTTCAACAAACTCAACAAGTTCCTGCAGTCAGGTGAGGATGCAGTGTAGGTGTGTTGAATGTACAGCGAAGTCTCTGAGTCTAGTGCTAAGCCAGTGAGAATATATGTGTGTGTGCAGACGAGGAGGATAAGGACGGCCTCCAGGAGCTGGCAGCTGAGCAGCGCTGCATAGTCGAGCACATCCTTTGCACCAAACCCCTCACAAGCAGGTAGAGTGAATCTACATCTACACACATAATAACAGAACATCTCAGTCTGAGATCGTTAAATAAGAGTGTGTGTGTGTGTGTGCAGTTTCCCAGCTCCTGTCCGTGGTTTCTGGATCGTGTCTGATCTGTCTCTGGGCGCCACCATGATCTGCGTCACCAGCACTTACGAATGTCTCCTGCTTCCCTTGCTGTAAGAGACACTTCATTATTTTCTAGCCGAGCGTCGTCGTTACACCCACAGCAAATAATTAATTAACAGCGCTCGTTCCTCCTGCAGGAGTTCTATCCGTCCTCCCTCTCCTCCTCTGCTGTGTTCTCGGGTCGGGGCAGAGGAAGGGGTCGTAAGTTCGCCGCTGCGTGGTCTGGTTCACGACTCGTTCGAGCAGCACATCCGGAACATCCTGGCGCGCAGCTCCACCAACCCGCTCATGCTCAGGTGTGTTCACAGCGAAGCCGTGTCGGCCACCGTGTCTTATTAAACGTTTATTAATCTAATTAAGCAAAAACATGACAAATGCAATTATCCAGCCTGAAACACACACTATCATGTTACCACTTAACATGTGCCTTGGCTCTGCCCACAAAGGAGGAGTCATGTCAGGTCCTGACCCAGCCAAATGGATATTTATTTTGCCCTTTTTTTTTTTTTTTGTTTTTTGTTATAAAAGGCTCTATTAGTTTCTGTACATATAATTTTGTGTGTGTGTGTTTCAGGTCAGGGGATAAAGACTCATCCACTCCAACTCCAGAGTGTCTGCAGCTACTGAGCCGAGCCACGCAAGTCTTCCGGGAGGAATACATCCTCAAACTGGACCTGGCCCGTGAAGAAATGCAAAGAAGGTATTTACATGTTTAAATAGATTTTATCAGCGAACTGATTTTTTTTTCTTTCCCTTCACTACACACTCCTGACTGTAGCGACTGAGCGATCTGATTGGACGTACAGTTTTTCAGGAGTTGTGATAATAGACAGTAACAACTGGGATGTTTTAACTATATGCATCAGTCCGTCCAGCTGTTCTACGTCGTTAATTGCACTAACTGTCAGTCGCAACCTGGGTAAAAGTAGGTCTGGCTGCCTGGCAGAACTCACATTCAAAACTAGCCATGGACGGACTTTCAGCAAGAAAACACACCTGATAATGTCGTCGTCTTAAACAACGCTTTTTCTCTCAAGTAGTTGCTTTTTCTGATTCGACTTCATCTTGTTTAATTTACACCTCAGCCGAGCTAGAAATCTAACTAACTCCTAACACAAGGCAGAATCCTGATCAAGATCACTACAAGGGATTGTACACCCTACATAGCACACTAGCTTTCCATTTAGCGCTATTTGGAATTCAACCTGGAATTCAACGGAGCAGGATATTCTAAAGTGAAATAAGTGGAAATATAAAGATTTATTTATGGGTTTTATTCTCCTCATAAACCTTTTGGCTGCATATTACTATTAAGAATTTTTAATTGTCGGTCGCCAGCTCCGGTAGACGCGGTTCGTTAGTTCCACAAGTCATGGAAGGATGTGTGCTGGTGGAGGAAAATACCTGGTTAAACGAACAAACAAATCATAATCTGTTTATAGTAAATGTTTTTCGCGGAAAAGCAACACGGCACCCGGATTATGAGAGCATCAAACAGCACGACATCGAGTGTGATCTTGCTTAATTCTGCTTTATCAATTATGTACGTTGGTGTTGCTATAGTTATAAATTTGTCTGCTTTTGCTCACAGAGTCAAACTGCTGAGTAGCCAGAAGAAGAAGCAGCAGGAGGACCTCGCCATGTGCCGAGAGGACAGGTTAGCCATCACGCTGCCTCGAATTAATGTTGCCTCATCGTCTCTTTCTGTGGTTTTATTAATTTCTAACAGACCAGCACATTTTTCTCATCATGATCAGCACCGCTGGAGCACATCACATTTTGATGATTCTGTGCTTGTATTGAGCAGAAAGAGCCTGCGGGAGTCGGCAGAGCGCCTGGCCGACAAGTACGAGGACGCTAAGTATCGACAGGAAACTATCATGAGAAGGTGCGTTTGCTTTCTTCAGAAGTTCGCCGAGATAAAATTCCTCAGAGTAATTTTGCTCATTAAACAGGTCAGCCAGTAGCAAAGGTGGTTACTGTGTGTGTGTGTGTGTGTGTGTGTGTGTGTGTGTGTGTGTGTGTGTGTGTGTTTTTAGGATAAAGAATGTGCTGGGTAGTCTGCGCAGTCAGCTTCCTGTCCTGTCCGATAGCGAGAAGGACATGAAGAAAGAGCTCCAGACCATCAACGATCAGCTGCGTCACCTCGGCAACGGCATCACACAGGTCAGCTTCGCTGGAAGCAACACTTCCAGTGGAAACGTTGCAAAAAAAAAAAAAAAACACTAAACAATTGATGTCAGAAGCTGGATGAGGGTCTGGTTTATAAAAATATACACTTGTATAAATACATCACATGTTACAATGTGAATGAAGACACTCACAGGATGTGCGGAGGGTCAATACTTTCGGTGCTGTCCGAAACACTCAAGTTCATGTGAAATGTTCTTGCATCAGAACAAGCGAGTCATATAGCGCTGTCCTGCTGGACAAGGGATGTCCAGCACCGGTGCTCATGTTCGCTCGCTGACCGCACAGACAAGCGTTAAAAGGGACAACGTCCGCGTACATGTTGTACAATCTGATCCATGGTTGTCTTCATTTGCACAGGGATTCACGAATAATCGCCTTCCTATCTCCTGATCTGACATTTCTCAGGTGAACATGAAGATGGATTACCAGAAGAAGCAGATGGATAAAGGCTCGTCTGCAGCTCGGGCCACCATAACGCTAAACGCCCACCAGAGGAAGTGTGTTCAGGGCGTCTTAAAGGAGCAGTGAGTCAGCACAAACACACAACACTGAAATCCTTCCTATTTTAGGAATTTCTGGAATCTTTTTTTTTTTTTTTAAAAAGTGTGTGTGTGTGTGTGTGTGTATATATATATATATATATATATATATATATATATATTATATCTCAGTTATTGAACATCAGACTGTACTGCCACACCGTATTCATCATATGATTTGAAAAAATTATAAGAGTTTTGTCAAAACGCTTTAATTAATGACTCGATTAATTAAAAAAATTTACTCATTCGATTTCTTACTAACCTAACTCGTTTACTGACCGGCATTCTGATTTTGTTTACTGACTGACTTGTTTACTTAGACTGGGCTCATATACAGTCTTATGCAAAAGTTTAGGCACCTTTGATAAATGACAGATTTTGGTGATTTATTTATTTATTTATTTATTTATTTTTATTGAAAAGATGTTAACACAGTCTCTCTTGGAAATGGGCATAATGGAAATATTTTCAACAAACATTGGTGCATAGATACTTTTTATGTCATAAATCGAACACAGTTAAAAAATAAAAACGTTATTGTGGCACTGTGCAAAAGTTTGGGCACCCTACATAATCAGTACTTGGTAACGCCTCCTCTGGCAGATATCACAGCTTTTTATAGCCAATCAGTGTCTTTCAGATCTTGTACTTGGGATTTTCTCTCATTCTTCCTTGCAAAAGGCTTCTAGTTCTGTAATTTTTCTTTGATCGTCTTGCATGCGCGGCTCTTTAGCACCAATGTTTGCTGGAAATATTGTGCTTTTTTTTTTCATTTCCAAGAGAGAATAAAAAAAAAGAAAAAATCACTGTTATTTATCAAGGGGTGCCTAATCGTTTGCATAAGACACATTTACTTATTGAATGATCTACTGATTTATTTACTTAGACTGATATTTATTTATTTATAACATGCTAGATCGGTATAGCACATTTCTCTCATCATGATCAGCAGGTTTTTTTTTTTTTGCATATTTAATGTTTTGATGATTTTGTGCTTGTATTGAACAGAAAAGCCTCCGGGAGGCGGCCTCTGACTGTTCAGTGCTATTTACTGGCTGACCGAGTAACATAATGAATCATTTTACTCACTGACATACTGAATCATATCGTTTACTCAGAATGACATTCCGACTCAATTATTACTGACTAGCCGTGCCTGCGACTTCACAAATTCTAGAATTGTAAAGTTATCGTGAAATTAATAGACATACAGTACTTTTACCTCACCAGTTCATTTTAAAATGCAACTGCACACTCATAGGCGTGAATAAAAAAATGTATGATGAATAAATGATATAAATTGACCTTGAAAAAAAATATGATATATGGGAGTTTTCCATAGAAATGTTAAACTAGTATATTTTCTCTTTCTGCAGTGACACAAAGCCTCAAACTCGGACTAAATAACTGACTGATATATATACACACACATATATACTGCCTCACTCCCTCGTTTAATGTCAAAACCGTTCCATTATTTCTAAAACTAAAGCAAGTAAAGACTGACTTACACACACTCACTCATTTTTGTTACTGACATTTACATGCCATGCCCCTCCCCACACTCCCTGAAACCAAATTAAATCCAAAATCACTTTCTATTTACTAGAATTAATTACTACATTAAGTGAAATTGTACATCAAGTCCATTCATTCAGGATTCCTGATTGAGCCACAGAAAAAAAGTTAGATTTTCAAAAGGGAAATTTTAAATCTTTTGTAGATAATGTGAAAATGATCAGATGATTTAGATCAGGTTCTGACAACATGGTTGGCGATTAAAAACCAAACCATTATATATGAAATTTGTTGTGACCCAGCAGTAGGCTTGCGGTTTCCGTGGCTAATGCTGACGAACTCCTCCCTCATGATACAGTATGTGCTGATTGTTCGTCTCTTTTCTCCCACAGGGGCGAACACATCTCTGACATGATGAAGCAGATCAAAGACATCAAGAACCATTTCAATTTCTGACGAGCAGACGCGAGAAGTGCCACAAACCACATCATATTCAGCCCATGGTTTCGGATTTTTTTATTTTTTTGTTCTTTTGCAGTTGGTCTGGTAACGCCGCTAGTGACTGGTGATAAGCTGACTCCTCCTTTGTATACATTAGTCTTTTGTATGTTGTGTGTAGAAGTATAACAGATGTCTTACGGAAAATAAAATGTTTTTGTACATGTAAGACTGCTTGCTTAATTTTGAGTACCTAACACAGCTGATTAATTGATTATCAGCTCTGATGGTAAAAATCACAAAATTGTCATCAAAGTACTAAAGATTTTAAACTTGTTCAACATATTTAGAAGGAGCCTCCAAAAAAAAAGAAATATACAGAAAGGTTTTTTACACCGTTATGGAACCAAAAATGATCCGCACTCCGGTTATATTAAAACGTCTGCTGGCCGCGCTGTGTTATCATGCGCTTTCCGTTCAAGGCTACCGTCTCCCCAGTCGCTGCTGTGCATCAGTTCATTTGTAACTGCGGTGCGAGCAAAAATAGATGCTCTGCTTGTGATTTGCACAAAAGACGAGCAGCCTACAGTGATTAGTTTTTTTTATGGTCTGGTGCCTGATCTCACAGAAGATCAGAAGTGTTTGGATATCTGCAAACAAAATTTGGACTCACTCTAAGGAAGGTGAAATTTTCTTAAAGAGAATTGTTACTGGTGATGAGACACAGATTCATCACTACGAGAGTAAACGGTAGAGTGTGGAACGGAAACGTCCTCAATCGCCAACCGAGGAAAAAATCCAAAAGTCAACCAATCAATTTTTTTTTATGAGGGAATACGACAGATGGACAAATTGTCCAAAAAAAAAGAAGCAAGGTATTAATTCAAATACATTCTACAGCCAGAGTGCGGATAATTTTTGACTCATCCTTGTAATTTTGATCAACAAGTGCCATCACTTCCTCCTGTCAGAGTTTGCTTGAGGGCCAAAGATGTTAAAGCTGAAGGGTAATTTTATTATTATTTTTGGTCTACCTTTAGAGTCTCATATACTGTAGATCATCTGTATGTATGTATGTCAAATGTGATGAGTGAATCGAATCGAATCAGCCCGTCAGTTGTGCTTGAAGTACAGTTTGGTTTATTAGATCTGTACAGAGATATGTACACAGTACAGTATATAAATCTTCCATGCGAACAGAACGAGAACCGTTAACGTTGTCGATAAACTACGTTGTTGTTTTTTTTTCTTTCCACAAAGCAAGTAGAACCATAAAAATCGTACTGGATTAGAGGGGAGAAAAAAATGGACTCGTCACTCGGTTTCAACCCACACATGATTACACTTTGTCGTTTAGAGCGTCGTGAATACTTAAAATGTAGTTAGAAAGTAGATGAAAGTTCATCGTGTCTCGGGGAGGGACGTACGTTCTCTTATGGAGTCGACTCGAACGGGGCGAAGCAGCGAAATCCACAACACAAGTCTGGGTGTGTGTTTTGAGTGTGGTGAGTGTTGCAAGAGTTGGATATGGATTAAAAAGGTAAAGATGACACTTTAATTAATAATAACAAAAAAAAAAATCTTTAAAAAAAGAAAAAAAAAGGAGACACTCCAGGCCAGGATGTGGCGCTCATGTCGGACCAGCAGCGTCTGTGTAAACCGGTGTCGTCTAGAACGTTTGAACAGGAGAAGGAAGGAAAGAAGGCGAGGTTCATCAGCGAGGTTGCGTTCATAAATAAAATAAAATAAAATAAATTTTAAAAAAAAGGTTTTGATACACCACACTGACGGTAACTGCGATTTCCAGCTGCAGCTCCAGGAAAAAAAAAAAAAAAAAAACGCAGTAGCGCTATATGCAACGTTACGCAAATGATTCATGTCAGTTATTGCCACATGATCTGGTTTTATAAACGCGAGTCTCAGACAGGAGTGGACAAAAAAAATACATAAATAAATCGCCAGACGATGTCTGGACTTTTAGCGTTTTTTTTTTTTTTTTTTTTTTAAACATCTAGAATTGAAACAAAATATGATTTTTCTCTCAACGCTGCAGGATTTCACCACCTGCTGCACTACACACACAGGATTTTACTGTTCCTGATCATTTAGTGTGCACTAATGGACAAGAACGTGTTTTTTTTTTTCTCTCTCTCTCCTGGAATTTCCATACATTACACTAGCTCCTTTATTTACTTTTATTTTTTATTTCCTTTGTCCACCCCTGAAGTGATCCAGATCTAATTCAGGACAATATTCAGTCCTGTTTTTTTTTTTTGTTTGTTTGTTTTTTTGGACTCGACTCAACCCTCATATGGTTTGCATTTGATTCAGAACACATTACCACTTCTCCGATATATAAATATATATAAAACGACGATCGACATGGTACACCTCGTTAAGCTTGACAGTGTTACCGGACGTCAGATACGTACAGTAGCAGCGGATTTCGGGTTTCAGTTTGTCGTGAAGCAATGACGAAAAAACGATTTCGAAAGAGCG
Source organism: Clarias macrocephalus (assembly GCA_011419295.1). NCBI lineage: Eukaryota > Metazoa > Chordata > Actinopteri > Siluriformes > Clariidae > Clarias > Clarias macrocephalus. The sequence goes on from JAAGKR010001359.1 coordinate 118,347, forward strand.
AGAGAGAGAGCGAGAGAGGGGGGGGGGGGGGGGCGCAGGAACAAACATCCAAACGTCATCAGACCCAGCGATCAGACCACAACGTTGAAAAAAAAAAAAGAAGAAATATCCCGGTCGCTCGTCTGATCGCAGGTCCTCGGTTTGTCCGCTCAGCTTTTTCCATCTTTAAGATAAGAGAGAGAGGAATGGAATGCGAAATACTGACGCAGCACAGGTTCTAATCGTGAAATGAGTCGCGGACGCACAGGAACAGGGCGGAATTAATTAACTTAACGCGATATACATATATTCTGTATACACACACACACACAAACACGTATATGTACAAACACTACGAGCAGATCCTTCATAAGTCCCCTGTCTTTCAGGCGCAGCAGGAGTAAGAAAGAAGAAAGCAGGCGAGGGATCGATAGCGTGAGGAGTGAAGCATGATGGGAAAGCCGAAACACGGACGCCTCACATTTAGTCACATGCTCTAAGAGCTGTAGTAAATAGTCGTAGTGTTCTGTCACATGGCAGCCTTCATGGTCTTTTTTTTTTTTTATCTTCTTCCTTAAATTTGGAGTGTTTGTTTAAAAAAAAAAAAAAAAAAAAAAACACCTCATGTTGGTGTTCCGACCCTCTGAAGGTGAGGTGTTGGGAGATATGAGAGAAACAGGGATAATAAGAGGGTGTGTGCGTGAGAGAGAGAGAGAAAGAGAGGATGGGGAAAGAAAGAAGGATCCTGGATGATGTCATGAACGTTATCATGTCTCAGGAAGCTGGCTGATGTCTGTCAGGTTGGTGTCGTTGAGGATGGCGCGGATTCGCTCTAAAGAGTCCGCCTGACGGATTCTCTCCAGCTGGACCTGAGAAGAGGAAGAAGAAGAAGAAAGATGTGTGATGAGAAAAGTCACCTGAAGTTGAATTAAGCATTAAACAGGTCTGAAAGTAAACACTGTAATTTGTTGTGCTCCGACAGACCGAGTGATGTTTACCTGGAGAGTCTGTGAAAGTTTAACAAAGTCTCGCTGGACCTGCTCGCTGACGTCCAGCTCGGTCTGTAACCTCTGCGCTTTGTCCTTCTCTTCGAACATCTGACTCTCCAGGGCGGTCTGTTAAAAAAACAAGTTGAACACGATTAAACGCCCGGCAGCTTCGTCTGTGAGGTTTGGATTCCTGTCAGCCATCAGTCACAACACATCATCGCTCGTGTCATCGAACAGGAAGTTACACTGCACTGGTGATGAGAATGAGGTGTCTCTTCAGTGACTCAGATTTACTTGACTTAGATTGTTTTTTTTGTTTTTTTTTTTATCAGACCAAACGATGCACAAACGTGGATGAAAACTGTTTTCTCACCATACCCTATCAAAAGCATGTCTAGATTAGAGGAATGAAGGGGCTGAGACTCATTAAAAAGGTAAAATTCACATTATTTATATGGACTTTTGAGTGCAGAATAACAACACAGTTTTTTTTTTCTTTCATTTTTAACATTTCTTTTCATCAGACCAAACGGTGAACGAACATGGATGAAACCTTGTCCAGACATCTCAGAGTACACTTGACAAACTTTCTTTAAAACCATGTCTAGATGTTAAAATGCACATTATGTAGTATGTATGCAAAGGGTGTTCAAATCAAATTATGAGAATAAATCAGTTATGAGAATAAAGACTTCCTTCATTTCTCTATATAATCCCCTGCTACACTAATGCACTTAGACCGGTGTTTCACTAATGCTTCGATACCATCAAGGTAGAATGTTTTCTCAGTGCACCAGAACCACGATCAGATTCCTGCTTCACCTCTCCAGAAACATGTTGAAATGGCTTTAAACGTGGTCAGGACTGTATAGGGGATGTGGCAATGACTCCCAGACATGTTTGTGTAATGTGCAAGTGGTACTCGAAAATGATTGCGTGGACAGTTTCCACAGACGAGAGCGCCTCTTCTGCAATTTGACGTCAAGTTATCTGTCAATTTTCAAAGATCAGACGTTCCACTCGCTGAATGCTCACAGAAACGACTGCAGTCAGCTCTAAGACGCTCATCACCATACTGTGCTTGACGGAAATCGGTTTTATGCCTTTATTCACAAGAATTGTAATCGCAAGTACCGGTTTGAGTTGAACGCCTCTTGTAGAATTCACGATCTTGAAGGCTTTAAAGTCGACCCCCGCGAAGTCGCGGTTCAGAGTTCGGGGTCTTCAACTGTTCAAGGATTTTCCCAACTCGTGGTCGCTCTAGGAACGTAACCCCTGCGAATTTCGGGAGTCGAATCTAATCTGATTGGCAAGTTGCACTTTGCCGGTTATGGCGGTTTCCAGTATGGAAGCCGTCAGCATTTAGGCAACCGTTTTACCAGAGATCAAAGTGATTCAAAGCGATCAAATTAAGGGGCGAGTTAGAACCAGGCAAATCAAGGTCATTTGTCCATGTTAGCAATTTAGGACCGAAACAGCGCAAATACGAGTGGACATTTTCTAAACGATTTCCTTTCTGACTCACCTTGCTGGAGAGTGCGTCTTTGAGCTGTTCCTCCAAACTGCTTCTCAGACCCTGGACGCTCTCTAGTGTCTGGCTCTTCTCCTCCAGGCTGCTCTCTAGCTGTTCAGGACAAAGCAGAACAGCTCAGCATCAGCCTAATGACCCTTTCGCTCAGTCCGGCTAGTTCGGAGGGGTTCTTTACCTGCTCTTTTTCAGTTTTGACTCGCTCCAACTCCGTCTTCAGGCTGGAGAAGGACGCTGGAAGAGGAGATCAGAGTCAGGATCAAAGTAAAGCAAGCACTAGACTACTCGACACTTTCCCTACATCTAAAGCGAGAAAACTACAGCATTAGTATGGCGTTATATTCCTGCCACAATTCTGAGCGCGCGGTTCGACATTTTGAGAGCAGACAAAGCACTCTATGCGCGTGCAGTGTCTCCACTGAGCGCTCAACAGCTTAATTATCCATATAGCTCATCGTTAGACTACATCGACTAAAATTCAAATCGGACAACTCGGTCTCTTTACTTATAAACCTTTATTTACAACGCTTCCGTTCCAGCTGCTAGAGAAGGAACAGCCAATCAGAAGCCGTATGTGGAAGTCTGTGATTGGCTAGTTTTGTGGCAGTTTTGTAACACTGGACCAAGTTGAGCGAGCGTATAGGCAGAGTCGAGCGCGCACAGAAAATAAATGTTGCACGCGCGTGCAGTCGAGCGCGAGCGGAGAACATGTTGAGCGAGCA